>JAGDQP010007275.1:0-10339 GCA_022664845.1 Lepisma saccharinum
AACTTTGGATTAGGCCGGATGGATGATGATGGGATGATTGCTGGAATGAAGATAGTGGGAGGAAACGAGATAACCCCGAGAAAATCCACGCACACGGTGTTTGTCCACACATGGCACGAGCAGGGTTTGAACCGACGACCCCAAGTACCAGAAGTGAGCGCTCTAACCATTGAGCCCACATGGCTATAAATTTGAAGAAAAAAATGGCTAAAAATAACAATTATTCGTCGAATATTTCAAGTTTGAAAAACGTGATGTTAGAATTGCATTGCGGCTTTTAATTTTGGGATACCTGAATCAGTATAAGTTGCCCCATTAGATTATGTATATGCAATTTTTCCCGGCCACTCAGCTACTTTGTCCATTCCCGGGTAAGCTGTATGCATACATTATTCTGATTCCTTCTTTAGAAGACTGTTTCCACTGACATTAAAGAATTATGTGTGTATCAGTAGTTAAAACGCAACAAGTTAGCAATTATGGTTGTTCAAATGCTGCAAAAGTGATAAAGAAAACAATTTTCTGTTGAATCGAAGTTTACTGTATTTATACCCTATCTTGGATGAGTCTCCATACGCTTGTTTGAACTATGTTAATGTTAAAAATTCCGTTGTCAATCAATACCTTCCACTCAACACCAAATGATCAGAGTTAGAAACGAAAACACATTAGTACGAAGAAGAAGGATAAATGAAAATCGCGTGTCCCGATGGTACTCCCATCTCTCGATCAGGTCTCAAAGAAGCACGTCAATACCACGTTCTCTGTTTAAACATCTTAAGTTATTCATTAGATTGACTGTACCTCTCAGGCCATTGATTATGGAGTAGAACACAAACAGAAAGTTTGATGTTTTATTGAAGCTTAAGGATTCAAATAAGAAGGTAACTGTGCCAACACTGGCTTTGGAAATGTAAACACACTGGATTCCAAAGACATTATAATAACTATCGTGATTTTATAAATGGACGCTTTCGGCTCTTGTTGAACCTTTTCTCTACTCGCACGCGCTGTAATATTAGTCATTCAGTGGCGGATATAACGCTCCGCGGATAGGTAAACTCAGAATTGAACATGTAATCCTGCCTTCGTCCTTTGTTTTCCAACCTCGTGTCTAATCGAAGAACACTAACATTGAAACTTATGCGCTATGCTACTACTACTACGAAGGCTGCTGATAAAGTTTCTGCAATAGTTACGAAAATAAAGAGATGTAAAATTCTGAAAATGGCTTTATTGCTTTTCAAAGTATTCATCTTTAAGATTGCTACACTTTTCCATACGCTCAATCCAATTTTGAAATCATTTTTTCCACTCCGAGTCTGGTACCATAGAAACCGCTGTTCGGAATGCGTCAACAGCTGCTTCAGGCGACACAAATCGCTCACCTCAGCATTTTTTTTAATGTTTGCGAACAAAAAGAAGTCATTAGCTGATAAATCGGGTAAATACGGACAATGAGTCATTAATTCGACATTTTTACTAGACAAAAAATCAACACTTGTGTGTGCTGAGTGGGAGCTGGCGTTGTCGCGGTGAAGAATGATTCGAAGATTTGGGTTTGTTTTACGCAATTTATTGATGACCTCTGGCAAACAAATTGCTGTATACCACTCAGCATGTACAGTCCTTCGATCTTCTAAAGCTATGGTTGCCACATGTCCGGTATAAGTGAAGAAACAATCAATCAATTGCTTAGCAACACTCCTCGAATAAACAACTTTTGTTGCTTTCGACTCTCTTTGAAATCTATTCAAACAGTGGATTTCTGTTTAGTTTCGGGTTCGAAGGAATAAATCTAGCTTTTGTCTCCTGTAACGACAGTAGTACACTTGACACAAGCCTGTTTTGAGTTTCGGTCAAGTTATGTGGGATCCAACGGCTTGAAAACTTCCATACGTTTTTGGAACCATGCAAAATCACGTGTATTGCTTTCATGTCAGTGTTCAAGGATGCCTGAATCTCACGGCATGTCACATGTTGATCTCTCTCAATCATGTCACGCACAGCATCAACATTACTGACAACAAACGTAGATGGACGACCTTCACGAAATTCATCACTGAGAAATGTGCGACCACGCTGGAATTCAGGAAACCAATTGTACACAGTTCTATTAGATGGCGCTTTATCCCCAAAGGCCAAATGAAGTCACTTGATGCATTGTTTCGGTGTTAAAATACATTTGAAATCATGAAAAGTCATTGCTCGAAAGTTTTCACGCGAAATTTCCATTTCTCAAGCAAAATTACTTCTTCCAACTGCTGTGAAAAACAAATGCATAGGCGTTAACAAACAACCAAAGATAATTTAAACATAGAAAGGTTATTCTTCCGAACTCTGTAATAGCGGAACACTAGCGCCACTCTTCCTAGTATTTTCCAGAAACTTTTCCAGCAGCTCTCATACTTCTTCTTCTTCTACTACTACTACTACTACTACTACTAATAATAATAATAATAATAATAATAATAATAATAATAATAATAATAGTTTATTTAGAAACATGCTATGAGCAGCCGTACAAAGCCTAATATAGCATTATGTCATAGAAAAAAAAAGTATTACATATTTGTCTAACAGTAATACAACCTTTAAGATACATACAGAAAGTTTAAAATTTACTACATTGTACATAGTGGAGTAAGTAACATTCCGTTCGTGATTTAGACTCTATCCTCAGAGTGTTTGATTATTCTACGTAGTAGAAAATCATTTTTACATATCGTTTTTAAACATGATTTTTTTCTCGTGTTGTACAAGGGTATAGTCCACACTATTCTCTCGAGTATATGTGTAGATCGTAATTTATTATCCAAAATTTTACATAAAAAATCTTTGTCCATTTCATTCCTTCTTTCGTGTAATTTTTCAATATTGAAAAAAGCACACCAGTAGTCGTAGTCGTATTGGAAATATGGTAGGTTAAATTTAAAGCAAAGTAATCTCATAAAACATTTTTGGGTAGCTTCAATTAAATGACAACAAGTTTTGGACAGGTCATTCCATATTGAAGACATATATTCAACCTTTGGCCTAACCAATGATTTATATAACGTTATAAAAGTACCAGGATTGATAAATTCCCTCCATTGATAGAATATGAAACCTATTAGTTTTCTAGCTTCAAAGGTATATTTTGCTATTTGTCTATTAAATATAAATTTTTCCTCAAAAGTTATCCCGAGATCTTTAATTTCAGTTGCTTTAACAATCTTTGTTCCATCTATTCTATATGCACTGGCATAGTATTGGGTTTTATTAGTGTAGCTTACAAATAAAGTTTTTTGAGTATTAATTTTCATTTTGTTTTCACTACACCAAGAAGTAACTGTATCGATATCGTTTTGAAGTATTACATTATCAATTTTGGAATTTACTTTTTTAACTATTTTTATGTCATCAGCATATAACAACAACATTGAATTTGTCACTAATGGGCATAGGTCGTTTATAAAAAAATTGAATAATAAAGGCCCAAGTGGAGAACCTTGGGGAATTCCATTATTTATTGTTGGCAAGTTCGATACTGTATTGCCTATTTTCACCTGAAATATTCTATTTGTACGATAATTATGAAACCATTTAACATACGTTGGGGATAAACCCAATTTATCAAATTTACCAATTAATATTTCATGGTCCACAGTATCAAAGGCTTTGGATAGGTCGATGTATATCACATCACACTGTGATCTACTTTTAACATGCCCTTGTGCAAAGTTCGATAATTGTACTAAATTCGTTAAAGTTGGTCTACCAGGAGTAAAACCATGTTGGTTGGAATACAATTTATGTTTTAGGTGGAACTGTAGGTGATCAGTGACTATGCTTTCAAATATTTTAGCAAATGCATTTAAGATTGTTATTGGTCTATAATTACAAAGCAGTTTCTTATCACCACCTTTAAGCACCGGTACCACAAAGGCACTTTTCCATTCATGTGGATATATAGCTTCATTTAATGACCTGTTAAAGATATCAGCCAGTATAGATTCCAAAGTGTATGAACAACCTTTAATTGTATAATTAGGTATTCCATCAGTTCCAATAGAGGATCTTGGTTTTAATTTCCTGATAGCTTTGTTTACCATTTCCGTGGTTATAAAAGGAATATCTATAATATTTGTATCTATGACCTTTGCCACCATGTTGCTAGAATTCTTTTTTACCATTAACTTCTTATTTAAATTAAAATTCCTAGTAAAATAGTCCTTAAATGCCATAGCTATTGTAACCATATTATTTGTTTCTTGACCATCAATTATCATAGTTTCAATTTTACCTGTTGTTCGATTCCTGTTAAATCTTTTCCAGAAGTAGTGACTATTGTATTTTAGACTATTTTCTAAAAACATAAAATATCACGACATAGTTTATTTGTATTTCTTTTTAACCTCTTTCCTTAATAACGAATAATTTTGGAACCAATACATACTACCTGTTTGTTTATAATTAATAAAAAACCTGATCCTTCTGTTTATGAGAGAGTTCAACTGACTGTTCATCCAAGGATCAACTTTTCTTTGTTTCTTCCTATTAACATTTTTCTTAGGAACATTGTCGTCAAAGATTTTATAAATCCTGTTATACATTGTTGTAGTGTATCTTTGTACACTAAGATTATCCTTTGTATTTAGGTCCATGTTAATATTATTCATATCCTGAACAATCAATTCAAAATTTGCATCAGGAAAGTAGTAAGATTCATTACCTTCTACAAGTATATTCTGCGTATCTCTAATACAGTTACCCTGAATAGATAGAATAGCCACAAAAGGTGGATGGTATCTGTCTATCTTTACCACAGGCTCAACGTCCACAAACAATTTGGTATTTTCTATGTTTGTTAAGAGGATATCTAAGAGTGTTGTAGGATTATTTATCTTGTACGGTTTATTTAGTTAAGTTAATTGTAATTGCAATTGTAATTTACCGCCTAGTTCCTATAATAACGTCTAAAAACTGGAAAGGGGTGATTTATTTCCATAAAATTAAGACTCTTTTTAAAAAGTAACAAAGAACAACCTCCTTTCGTTCTACCTTCATGCAGAACATCTCTGTCCTTCCTAAAAATTACATACTTATCAGATAGTTGTACAAGTATTCTTTATCGTCTTTAAACCATGTTTCGGTAAAGACAATTATCTCATAATTATTACAATTTACATTATGCAACGCTTCAGTTATTTTTGTATTTAAGCCATTGACATTTTGATAGTATATGCTAATCTCTTGTTGTTGCCCTCTCATGATAGTTAGGAAAAGAAAAGATGGAAAAGCTATTCCTTTGTACCCTGTTGAGAAGTTCCATGCTCTTTTTTACCTTGATTACTTTTAGCTTCTATTTCATTTACTGTTACATCCTGGTTATATAAATCAAGTACACTATCCTCATAAAATCTTCCAAAAAACGCGAGAGAAAGACTCCGTCAGGCCAAAAAGTAGGGCAGTCAATTTGATTAAAGCTGTCTGAGTTAACCAAGATGTAAAAAGAGGAATAGCCCATATGTTTGGTTTTCAATTTTGCACATTTCTTTACCAATATATTTGTATTATCTTGTATATAGTCTATTAAATCACAGCAAGTTACACTTTGTTCTAACCTAGTAATAAATAAAGCCCTCAAGGCTTCCTGTTTTCTGTTGACCTTTAATTTGTTTGTAATTTTGTTACCTTTTCCAAGTGGTAATCTGGTTGATACCCTGTCGTTATTAAAGTCAGCTATCCTTTTCCTATTCTTACTTGCCACCAACTGCCACTCTTTATCAATATTATTATCCAGGTTTATAACCTGCATCTCTTGTTCATTGTTTGTTACATTATACTTACACCCTTGTTCCTTGCATATTTGCAAAATTTTGCATTGACCTTTGTTCACAATTTATTACACTCGAGTTTTGATTACCTCCTTGTTCTGGTACATTTAGTGTTACGTTGTAACCCTTGTACTTAGGCCCTTGTTCACTGTTATTCGTACCCAGGTTACTGTTACACCCTTGTACAGGTATTGTATCAACACACCCGCGTAGGATTTACTTTTGTTCATATCACTAAGTTATTCAGTTTGCAGTTTTCCTGTTTTATGGAAATAATTTCTGCTTTCAGAGCCTCTACTTGATCACTTAGATCGTTCATTTTCAATAAGACGAGATTAAGCAGTTCTTTCTCGTTTTGTGCATAAGAACCAACTTCAACGTTATTTTGCACTTCATCAGGAAATGAATTAATCAAACTCTCATTTTCACTTACATAGTCATCGGACGTTGTGACAGCTGTTGCAGCACTTACCACATTTAATTTTCCTTTGCCATTCTTTGTATTGTTCGGAGTAACCACCGTGTTGTCATCCCGTGAACGGGTACAGTTATGGCATTTATATGTTGAGACGCCACCAGTCATAAATATATCGTATTCTATTTTACCCAATTTTAAACAATTCTTAACGTGAAATCTTTTTACACAAACGGAGCATGCTAAGATCAATTGTTTACCAAAAAATGGCTTAGCGCACCTACCACACACCTCCTTTGTGGGCGCCATCTTGGATAATAATAATAGGGACGATCAACGGTACCCTTGGATGGAACACGTCCAATCCATTTAGATATTTACACGTAGTCAGACTGTTTAAGGAATTTTTCCTCTGTGAAACATTATAATATCACCTTGAAGAGATTGTGCTTTGCATAGAGCGAAGAGATGACACCACTTGTTTGAGAATGGTTCGGTTTCCAGACTAAGATATTCTTCCGGAAAGTCATTCATTTCCTTCCTTCTGAATGGGACCAATGTCTTAATAAAGATGATTATTTTGTGTATATATATATATATATATAAACGGAATAGATCTCATTCAGCAAAAGCTACTTTCTCTTTTGATCGCTTCTTATAATAATAACAATACATTTTTATAATGAAACAGCAGGAGTATGGGCTATATATTGTGTTGAAGTCATGATGGTTGTTCTTAACGTGTAATATACAATTTAACACACAAACAAATAAAACGAATGTCAATGATTGTAGGTATGACGCACATTATATATATATATATATATATATATATATATATATATATATAGACGATTCTTTGACTGAATGAAAAATTTCTGCGCAGAAACTATTTTACGGCGCACGCAACTTATAAGAGATTGCACATCCAAATGTTAACTACTTCAGTCATTCCTACTATAACAACTCGCAATTCCCAGCTACAACTTTTGTTTACGGTACTTCTGCACTTCATAACCTTCACAGCACTTGAGTATATTTTGTTCTATTTCGACAATTTACAACCCTCCATTTTACTACATTTTTCGCCTTCTCCTTTTCATATATTATCCAAATAGAAGTGGCGCCTTGTCTAACTCCTTTAGAGATCTCAAGAGAACTCTAAATTATGAAAGCTATTCTGACTAAAATACTACTTTCTGAATTTGAGATCTAAGATCACATCATTCCACAGTTCCATCTGTCTTCTATAACAAGAAACTTTATTCTAGTTCCTGAAACATAACACTACAGGGGTGTTGAACCCTCAATGCAGTTCCATATTAGTTGCCTTGTGTTGACAATTCGTTGAAAAGGTGTGCAGGACTTTTGGAATATCTTGAAAATAATGGCTGTGAATCTTAACTACTTCCTTTTATTTATTCACGTTTCGCTAAAATTATTATTCTTTTAGGAAATTTGATGACACGACTCGCCAATTTAGCTATATTGAAGCAAAATCTACCCATTTTCAATATTCACTATCACAATTTATAACCCCCTCCTATTATTTGTATTCTACTGTGTCAATACACTCTACTGGTACTCTACCATACTATACCTATTTTCTGCACATATTACAGCCACAAAAGTGACACCTACTTTTCAATTTTTGAAACAAAATGTTTGATTGTTTTAAACACTCGTGGCTTTCCTCATTTTCGATTCACAACATTGACAATTGAAAAGTAAAACATTGAACATTGCAAAGTTCCTATTCTTTTATTTATTTAAGAAATAAAAACTCAACAGAGATTGTAGTACATACGCTAATGTACTTGTTAATACAATGCATAGGTGGACGTATCGAAAAATACAAAATATTAAATCCCAATGCAACTTCAGTCGATGGAGTAAGAACTGAGGGAAAAATCTCACAGGGCATGATCGTATTCATTTCCTTCCACCTTCCTCTGATCGGCATAGACCGCTATACACATGCGAGGGTCATTCAATAAGTAAAGAGCCCTCTATTTCTAAGAATAGAAGAAAAATTACTACATGTAAGAACATTATTATTTCTGGATGATAATCTCTCATCTCTGCCTCCAATTTATAATATCTCTTTGATTTATGTGTCAGGTATATACTCTTATCAGTAACTCAAACATAGGAAGTCCTCTGGAAATCTGCACTGTAGAATACAAGCGTTGCGTGATAAGATTCCTAGTGTATGGGAGGACAAAACCAATCTGAAATTTACGCTCGAATCCTAAAACAGTACAATAGAAATTGTATAAATTATATGAACTTTTACGAGTAGTTTGATTAGTTCAAAAGTGGTCTAACATATGTTCCTGAATCAGAGCGTACGAGACGACCAACTGAGGTTTCGCAGGCATAGTGTGGCTAGCAATGTTTTTGGATACCAAAGATCCAATTTTTTGCGATACATTAAAAACAACAGCCTAGTATAATTTTTTAGTATTAAAGTGAAATGCTTACAATTAAAGTTAACCCTGCGATCCAGAAAAAAAACGATGTGATTTACAGAAAAAAAAAATCATTCCTTACCCATGACAATGCCCGCCCACTTAACATTTAAGAGTATTAACAAATTGGGCTGGGGCTGCATCCACCTCACAACCTAAATCTCACTCTGCCGGATTTGTTTATTTATTTGGACCCTTGAAGGGTAATTACGTAGCATCAAGCTGCATAGCAACGAGGTATTGGAAACAAATGTATAAAACATCCTCCAGTATCAGAGCAAATACTGCCAGCATAAAGAAGCTAGTAAGGTGGTGCGACAAGTGTATTTTTGTAGCAGCGGATTTTGTCAAAAAGTAAGTATAAGTGAGATTCACGTGCAGAGGCCATTCTAGGCCGGGGCCGGGGGGGGGGGTCTGGGCCCTCTCAGTTTTTTGCAGTGAAGATAAACTAATATCCTCAATTGTCTTAAAATATTTAGTATAATAAATATTTATTTTGCAAGAAGTTTAATGTTATCGATTCTTGAACATGAAATGAAGTGTACCATGATAAGCTTCTTCTATAAACATGGGGTGGGGGAAGGAGTCACAGTGTATGTTAGAAACTGCATTTTGTCGAGTTTTAAACGATTTTCTAATTTCTTAGAACAAGTTTCAAGTAGTCATTTTATTGTTTTTTGGTTATGTAAGACAGAATTTTTTGTTTTTAAAACCTTTTAGAGTCTTCACTATCAACAACGTTATAACAAAGAGAAGACCACATCATCTAAAAATTTAATTTATTGTTTATTGGCAATGCGGTGTTATTTCGAAATTATACCACCAGTAACTTATACCGAAAACGACAGAACGCTAATCGTTGTCCGACTTATTTCTTACTATAAAAATAATATAGGAAATTCTAGTCCGACCTACAAATAAAAAGTAGAAATCTTTGTTGCTGTTTTTTTTTAATCATCTTATTTAGGTCTAAATTGGTGTTGAATTTTACAATATATCCAATGTGGTATTTATAGATTTTTAAGTGTGTGTGTGTGTAGAGGGAGGGTCTCTTAATGTCGTTTTATGTAGTGTAAAATTTAATCAAGTCATTTTATTCAGTGTAAATTTGGCAGTTAACTATAAGTTTCCCTCTGTAAATTCCATAATCCAAGCACTGATGAAAAATATTAAAATGTTCACTCTTTTGCTTCAACTAATTATACCTATTGTTTCCTTACACTGAAAAGGTTTTAAACTCACATATTTCCTTCATAGATATACCTAAGGAGAATTAATATGCAACTTTAAAAAAATGACTGAAAATGACTAATGTGTATCACACCCACCCACACAAACAAATATTTGTTGGGTCATTGTCTGAGAAGAGCTTGTACTGAAAAACGCATTGGAACGAATGGTGGGAAGGCAAAAGAGGAAAGAAAGAGAATGTAGATTATGGACAGCAGGACAGCATCAAAATAGAGCTGCCCCCTCAGTTTTTTCCTCTAGAACCGCCACTGTTCATGTGATAAATCATATTGACGCCACAGCCATTTCTGTCTTTAATTATTGAATAACCTTCGTACATATATAGGGTGTTGCAAAATAACACCGACAAAACCAAATCACGAGATTCTTGACATGAAAGTAAT
>JAGDQP010007275.1:10439-22178 GCA_022664845.1 Lepisma saccharinum
AAATATATATATATATATATATATATATATATATATATATATATATATATATATAGACCATCAAAGATGCATAAATTCGCTATAGGCTATCGAAAGCGTGGAAAAATAAATTCCAGAACTTGATATTTCCAACAACATTGACAGTAGAACCTAGGCGGCATGGTGCCCTCAAAGACTTACATTAATAAATGAAACAGTACAAGGAAAGTTTATAATTTTGCCAGTCGCCGCAACACAATATAATTATTCAAGCACAAAAATATTTAACCTGTGGTTCATCCCTAAACCTATACCTATTAGAAATGTATATATTCCAAAATTGTGCAATAGACTTCCCAAAAGGAAGTTGGGGACTAGCAGATATTCTCAGAAGTAAATGTAGGTCGAAATAAGCACGATAAGTTGACTTTCCGTTTGAGTACGCATGATAAACGTAATCGGTGTCATCTAACCAGGTAATGACAATCTCTTTTACTAATAACAAATACATCAAACTTTCGCTGAAGTGTATGTAAACTACTCCTATTTGTTATGCTACCACGCAACCTTTTTTTTTTAAATATCGTTCCGTGCAGAAAATTTGTTTGGGATATCGTCTTGCCGCAAACAAATTACCGTTACTTGGTGGAAGAAGATAGTCCCATTACTTCCGTTAGGGAATCCCTTGCACATCCATTGCACAATTATCTCATTTTTAATTTTAGATAGAGCAAGTCTGAAGTTTTTGACTGTAACATGTCGTGTCAGTTCTATTGTTAATGGTATTTTAAATATCCAGCTCTAGAGTTTATTTTCGCGCACTTTCCGCGGCCTATTATAGCGCATCAGTGTACCCTCGATAGACTCCACTTTGTTTCATATTTGCATGTGAAGAATCACGTGATGTGGTTTTGTTGGTGTTATTTTGCGACACCCTGTATACCGCCTTCATCCCTCTCCACGAATAGTGTTCACTGAGATTCGTCGTTCCTCTGAATTGATAGGTTTATCTGCCATGCCTGCTTGCCTAACCTGTAAAGCTTAAGTTTAAACAGTAACATCATCTACTGCGCATGCTCCACGATGTAAGCTGCATGCGACAGACAATACATAGTAAACAGTAAGCCGTGGGCTGGGTTCTAGCGGGAATAAAACAACCCCTCTGATTGCAATAAGTTCGACTGAATAAAGTTCCCAGCTCACGGATTCGAACATCGAAACTACGAGAATGTAAATTAAAACTATATTTAAAAAAAAAAAATTCTTATCAGATAAACATGTATTAATAATCTATTTTAATAATATCTCAACACTTTGACTACCGTTCTACGTTACATTTTTCTCAAATATTGTTTTAGTTTATAAAGCAAAAATTAAATCTGAGTATGACAATTAGTTGTGTCATAACTTCTTATCGAAAACCATCGTTTGGCAACAGTGAGCAAAAGAACATGTATTGTGCCTGTAATTAGGGCAAATGTACTATGTTCAAGCACCGAAGATAGATTTTCTCTTGCGCCAGACTGTTAAAATAGCCATATGGTCATTGTATTCCCTCTCAGAAGCATGTTTGAACGTTGTCAGTTAACTAACAAATAGGTTGAAGCTAAAATTGGGGAAGAATTGATTCACCGTTGATATTATGCTGAGAACTGTCGAGGTGGAGAGCATACATTCAGCGCCTAGTTTGAAGGTATTGTCCTTGCATTATCCTGGTTGCTATTACTGAGGAAAACACTGACGAAACCTATCAGAATAGCCGAACGCTGGAATCAAACCCAGTACCATCAAATATGAAACCAACAGGCTTCTACAGCTCTATTCACTTAAGCATTTTTTTCAATCTTACTTCATCTAACATACGATAAGTGAAGAAAAACTAAGTCACGAGTAAAGCGATAAATGATAACAGTTATCGTATGTAAAGCGTCATCGAACATAGACAATTGGGATGTATCTAAAGATGCGGCGAAAATATGTTAAGTATCTCGAAAATATATATATCTGGCTGCATTACATTGGATCTGTGTTTAAATAGTTTTTTTTCTTTCCTTTGATAGTGTGTTCTACACTTAAAATGAAATATAGAAACTTCTTTGCAAGTTTATGAGTATTTTAGGCGTTTTATAGTGAGCATTTGGTAATAGATTATTATTGATTAATTTGGCATATTATGATGTACATATCTGACTTTTACATATTCTAATGAATAATTTCAAATATATATTTCAGCATATCTCTTTTAAAATTCCGAAAAAATGTCTGTCTTTATCAGATAAACTAGGAGGAAAACTCGTCTAGAGTTAAAAGTGATCTTAGTCAACCTCGGGTCTGAAATTGAAACAATAGAAATTGTTAGGAACACTATAAATATTCAGTTACGTTTTCTATCTGGTTGAAACTCACGATATGTGAATGTCTCTCTGTTACACGAAGAACTATTGACACACCATTATCATATGAATAGAAACAGTTCATATTCATTGTATAATTGACCATAGATAGTGTCAGAAATGTACCACGTATTGGAGACGTATGAATATTCACGAACGTTTGGTATACGGGTGTCATATGTAGATATTAAAAATATGAACACTTCTTTTTGTTTATCTTCGAAATGAAAAGTATACTTTTTTCGACCGTTAGTAAAGATTACCTTTCTCGCGCTTTTTGAAAAAAGTAAATCTTTCTAAGTGCCTTGGTTAACAAGAGCTTTAGTAAGTAAGTTTTCTCCGTTTGTGGGTTACTAGTACTTAAGAGTGATGTTTAGAATTCAGACTTACACGGTGAAAATTATGCATATATACTTAAAACTTGTAGATTAGTTGATTGTGAATTTAAGCTTTGTTTATGTCACTAAACTAGCTACAGCCTAAATAATATTTATACATCAGCATTAAAGAAGTAGTGAATATATAAATAAAGGGAATGGTGGTAGGAATTTGGTTCTACCAAGAGTGTCTTCCTTAATTTGAAATATATTTCCTCATTTAACAGTGGAAAGCACACTTGTAACACACTGTGATGTTATTCGTCCATTTTATTTTAACTTTATATTTTGTTATTATAAACTAATCAAAATCACAAATTATTTTTTCAAAACCCAGAAAGTTCTTACATTTTACACTCACTACTTAAAGCGAGTCGAAACAGACAGCGATGACACTGTTCTTAGAAGTATAGAATCTGAACACGGTTTCTGTGAAGAAGTATGTTCTATTTGAAACTAGATTTAGTTTAACTATGCGTCGCGTCGATCTGTGAGAATTGCAAAAAAACAGTAGCTTTTTGTCCATGTCTGTATGAAGACCTTTCATCCGCAATACAGCATGGGATAAGATTTCCGTTCACAAAAACATAATGAAGGGTATGGTCAAAACGTTATTGTTAACTGATTGTTCCTGTAAACAGGAAAACAGTAGACAAAATCGCATCGAAATGTATTGGTCGGCTTCGAAGACAGACATGAAAATAAATCATTTCCTAATTTAGTAGTACAGGACTGTTTTTCGGCGAGTCGAGAGGAGTCAACGTTGGGACGTGCTTGAGTTAGGAGCTCGTGTAGATCGCTGCGATACAGAAAAGCGTTAACGGCGTAACCCTTCCCTACCACTACCACCAATAAAGATACATCCTCACTTTCAAGTGAAGAATGGAAGCAGCTTCAAAACGTACAGAAAGCGCTGGACCGCCCAGCGTAAACAAAGGAATTTTCACCTGAACCTAATTTAGACAAAGAAACTCTTTTTTAATTGATAAAGCTGCCTCTGTTCAAGAAGTACAAACAGGACCTGGCCAGCAATACGATCTTCCGTCAAAGCAAGAGCGAACACAACTCCAGGGAATAAGGATTCAACCACAGGAGCATCACCGCCTCTGACCTCACCTCGTTAACTCTATTACCTGGCCTTACTGCTTCACCAGAAACGCTACCCACGGCGCTCTGCAGCCAATAGTGAATCTGATACTGACATGGATACCGATGGATACCAAATACCGAAGAAGAAGACCGTCAAACAACATAAACGTTCTCATAAAACGGCTTCGCTGGTCGATTTTCAGAACAAACATAATGTTCTCAACACAGATTAAGATACGGACGATGCCTCAAACCATTCTGATGCCATTGCTGAGACTGGTTCATCATTTACGAAAAAGACACGCACGGAAACAAAACTGTCTCCATTATAATCTAATGGAATTGAGAATAAATACAGCTTCATGCGAAGCATGCACAAAATCTATCAGTTGCCGCCAATTTGCACACATAATAAAGTACAAATCAAACTTCAACCCATGACGCAGGTCGACTATGGAAAACTTTCGGCTTATTGCAAGCAGCAGAAGATTCAATTTGTATCTGAAATTCCAAAACGAGAGCAACCGATTAAGGTTGTACTCAGAAAGCTGCCCGCTGACACCCTCACAGAACATATTAAATTGGACCTTCTAGATCTTGGCTTCCCAGTTGAAACCGTCACACAGCTGTACGGCAAGGATAAAAACACACAAGAGAAGCTCTATTATCCACTTTTCCTAGTGTCCCTAAAAAGGACCGCTGACCCCAAAACCCTATACGCACTTCAATACCTCTTAAGCTACCGGATCTCTGCGGAAACTTGCAGATCAACAGATGTGCTACGGTGTTTCAAATGTCAACACTTCGGTCACTACCAACATACTTGTTGGTCGAAACCGCGCTGTGTAAAATGTAGTCAACTTCACCTGACCAAAGATTGCCTGAAGAAAACCAGGCTCGAACCCACCACATGTGCCAACAGTGGTGGCAGCCACCCTGCCAATTATAGTAGCTGTACCTATTTCAAAACTGAAAAGGCCGAAAGGAACATTGCTGGCATCACAAAGAAGACCTCTCAGACTACTAGTCCACTGTCAAAACCAGACAAGTCCATCCCTACTGCTACAGCCCATGAAGACAAACCAATCAATTCCGACAATATCAGCATCGGCACTGCAATAAAAGATACATTCCATCTCTTTCAAGGCATCAAACGACAAACTTTTCTGCTCAATCTGAAGAAAGGATTAATTAAATACCAAGCCGCCAGTACCACAGAAGATAAACGGGAATTGTTGAAACCGCCATGACCATACTGGACGACGGGATTTTTAAAGGGACACCACTTAGTCACCTTCACCAGCGAAAACAAGTGAAGCGACAGTTGCTTTACTGACACAACAATTAAGTTCCTTACAACCTGTCAATGTAGCAGTACAAATGTAAGGCAGGGGCGCAAGCCCGGTACTTCTATCAACTTAAACCCCGCCAGGATTAACTCGGAACTCGGAGTACAGGATTGTATTATCTTCGATTTCAAAATGCGTTCATATGACTTCCTTAACAAAAATAAACTCACGTAATAATAAGGTAACAGTAATAGTTATGAAACAAACTTTAGATGGTATCGAATATGAGTTTTGCGAAAACAGATTTTGCTATTGAAGAAAGATATTATGCACATAACACAACCTGTTTCTTTTACAAAACACCGGATCTTACATGGAATGATCTAATTTTGTAATGTACGTGCAATATTTCTACATTTAAAGATATTGGCTAAACGCTCTGTAGTGGCTGAAATAACAGTTTTTATCTTTTGTAGACCACGATTCCAGTTATCATTCTCAGTGGACTCATTCTAATAGAAAAATATTTTTAAATGTATATATTGTTTGTATACTTTTAAAATTAAAGCAAACTAAAGCTAATTTCTTTTTTTAAAAAAAACAACTAAGCTGTTCAATATTTTGGCCTTGATCCAGTAAAACTTGCTAATGGCACTTCAACAGTTACCTCTTCAATCCACTACTTTGCGAATTGAACATAAGTTTTCGAGGCAACAACATCATTGTTCCCTTTTTCTCCATGTTGCTTTAGTAAATGAGTCTACTCGCTTTTCCAGAAGGCATGAGGAAACAACTAAGAGGACCTGACCAATCGTACTGGAGTGTGTGGAGAATGTGCTGACCTTAGTAATATCTCCTTCATAAGTTGGCACCTCTCCCTTCATCTGAGACTATCTCTCTCAATATCAATAATTTCTCTTCTCATTAACATGCTCAAAATCACGCCATTAGTTTTGAGCTAAGTCTACAGAACCATAGCTAGGGAGGGAAGAGAGAGAGAACACAACAATCTCGCCACAAGTGTTCTTCAACCCCCGATGATTACAAAATCAATAATTCTACTCAAACCAATCTTCGTTTCATGTTGGAAAAAAAATGTGTTTCAAACAAAATCAATTAAAAAAGGAATCTCGCCATCTTCGCATAACATTTTGATGAATATTCACTAGTCACATAGTTTTCTGTACCAAACGGCATCCACTGTCTGGGGGAAAAATATAAGCAGTAGCAGATTCAATTCTGCGTAATTCAAGGAGCGTTACACAAATTTTCAAGATTTTATCACAAATTTCGTAATATTGTTATTGACATATGCCTAGCTCGTAACCCTGTTGATGTACAAATCTTTATTTTTTTCTTATTGTTAGTACTTATTTCGTAATGCAGTATTTACGTAGAAACAATAATTTTACTTGTTTCAAGAACATTCTCTGAAAATAAGAAATAGTCTGTATTCTCACAGGGTCTGAAAATAAAGCCATCTATTATATAAATAAACTACCAGTTGCCGTCTCGGTTTACTATTTCTTTACAATTAATGTAGTCATAAATCTCACAGTTTCAACATGATTATTTCTTCTTTTCCTCTTCCTATTGCTGTTATTACCATTATTGCATCCCACTGAGTTCAGATACCGTAAGGACAGCACCTACAATTTCAAGTGAATTCGGGAACAACTACCGTTCAAAATGTTTCAAACCAGTTACGTTCTCAAACAGATCAAGTCGAAGCCATTTCGATCACGACTCAAATCTATTCAATCACAGCCTTCGCCGGGTTAAGTCTTCTTGGGTCACGGGTCTTATCGAATCTACTGAGTCCCAGGTCGGTTTTGGTCATGCGTCAACCATACTTGATCCGTTGAGAGCTCTACCAATGGGAATTAAACCCGATACCTGTTGTTTAACAGTGAGTACTTACACAATCATGGGTTTGTAAATGTGTTATAAAATAACGAAATGTTATCGATACCCATTGGTTGATTTCGAAATCTGAGCTAATAATACGTTAAACTCAATTGGAGGGTTGGATGCAAGAACCAGACAACTCCATTTTTACAAAAGTTTCAGAGGAGACAAATAGCAGCTTTTTAAAACATGACAAAGATGATGTAAAGTTCGTTTATTTTTGTAGAGACATTAACTATGCTTTCAGAAGAAAAATGCATTTATATAATCTTATTTTGGTGCTATAAAATGCTGTTCTTTGTCTGTCATGAAAATTTTGTAAAAATGCAGATGCCTGGTTCTTGCAGGCAACCCATTAATTATTTTCACACTTTCAAGTACAGAAATGTGTTCTTCCCTCCTTCCAGAATGGTGTACGTAATACGGTTCCCTAGCTGAAATGAACTGTTTCCTCAAATAATATAGTAACAATAATAGATATCAAACAACCTTTACATGTTACCGGAGCAGATTATGCTACTAGGGAAAAACTTATAGCCTTATATCAATCAACCTGTTACTCTTATAGAACAGCTACATATTATCACGGAGTGACATCATTTCGTAAATTTAACTACAACTCGTCTACAAAAATCAATCTTTATCTTTAACGAAAGGAAATGTAGTAACTCAGATGATAGGTTTTTTTTCTTTCTGTTGTATACAATACGTTTCCTGTTAACTTTTTATTTTAGTGATGGATATAAACATTTGAGCCTAGATAATAAGGCCTAACGGCTCAAGAATGACGTCACCATCAGAAGGCCATGCAGAGTTCCATAGGATAAATTATCGTAATTTGTTCACGCATTTTCTGTTGAAATGTGAAGCTAAATAAGCCACATTTATATCAAGACACTTAGAAATAAAATCTGCATCTGTTAAATGCTTCTCTATTGCAATGTCACCTCATGTATTCATATCAATTTAATTAATTTTTGAGAGTTTAAGGATTATGTAGTAGTAGCATCGAGTAAAAGCTTTCTATGGATAGAAGATTTTATATTTGTTAAAATCTGTTTCCAATCAAATTATGAAAACAATGTCAACAGTAATACTACCTGTAAAAGTTTTATTCATTAATTATAGTAGGAGTTATTTAAATTAAACTTACAATTTGTACGTGGTCCTATAGGCAGAAAAATAGCAATTAAGATCTAGTTGACTACGAAGTTGTAGCAGATGTGGCAAAATGCTCCAGAAAGATAACATTACGTCACTAAATAGGTTGAACTCAAGGTCTCTCCCTCATCATTCTGTTACAATATTTTAGGTTAGGTTCATATAATAGTTCAGGTAGAAACGTAAAGTGGTTGCTTCAAGCTTACTTTCTTGCCTTTATGTTAGGTATGGGGGAAGTTGGGTTAAGGCAGGTTATTATTGCATTCGGGAAAGTAGCCTAGAGTTCGTTCTAATCAAACGTACATGTAAAACAACAATAAAATACAAATTGAAAATACAGGCTAACCTCGTTAATCCGAACCCACGGTACTCCAAACGCCGCGCTACTCCGAACGGCATTCAGTCGTCGTCTGTACATACGTACTGTTATTTTTAGATTTTCATGTCACAACAATGCAACCGTAAACAAATATAAACAAAGCTGTCGGGATTACTCAGGTCAGTCTATTTTCGGGGGTGTACAGTATGTAGTAGTACTGTACAGCATGTAGTAGTACTGTACAATACATATAATACGTACTGTAGCTGCGTGGAGTCAGGCGTGCGTTGCCAAGATGTCGTCGAAAAGGAAACATGTGACTCTAACTTTATAAGAAAAGTGCAAGATTAACAAGCGACTGGACAGTGGAGAAAGTTTAGGAAAACTTGCTTCAGAATACGGTGTTGGAAAACTAAGTTTTTGACATTAACAGTAAGAGAGATAAGATAATCTCTCACTGTTCTTGTGCGGAATGTGGACCGGGAAAGCGACAAACTTTGAGAAGGGCTGAAAATGTTGATGTTGAACAAGTACTTTACACATGGATAGTGCAGCAGAGGGCCAAAAATAATATGCTAAGTGGCGACATTATCGCAGAGAAGGCTAGATTTTTTTTACAGAGAAATGGTGGGCAGTGATAACTTTCGTGCAAGTAACGGTTGGGTGCGCAATTTAAAAAAAAACGATTTGGAATAAGAGTGCTGAGTGTGACCGAGAAAAACTTTCGAGTGATGAAAGTGCTTTTGAGAGTTTCAAAACCGAGTTTCAAAAAGAATTCGCAGAAAAGGGACTTAACCGAGAACAGGTGTACTATGTAGATGAGTCGGGCCTTTACTGGAAGTCACTTCCCAAAAAAACACTTGTTTTGGCGGGAGAGAAAGAAGCTGCCGGGCGAAAAATAAACAAAGAGTGAATAACATTTTTCCCTTGTTCCAACGCTGCTGGAACCCATAAGTTACGGATGTCAGTGGTCGGGAAAAGTAAAAATCCAAGACCATTTATAAACTTTGTTCTACCAGTGAAGTATTTCAGCCAAAAAAGTGCGTGGATGAACAATCAAATATTTCTTGACTGGTTTCACAACGAATTTGTTTATTCTGTGAGAAATCACCTTAAGTCAATAAACATTCCCCAAAAGGTGATTTTACTCTTGGACAATTGCCCTGGTTATCCGTTAGCAGAAGAACTCGTAAGTGGTGACAAGAAAATTTACGTAATGTACCAGCACTCGGTCAGCCAATGGACCAGCATATGATCGCCGGGATCAAAATGCGGTATAAAAGAAGTTTGCTTTACAGTGTGGTGTATTCAGGTAAATCTTTAGAAGCTGTCATAAAAAGCTTGACAATTAAAGATGCAGTGATAAATCTAGTGAAAGCTTGGGATGAGACTTCTCAAGGGAACATTGTAAGCTCTTGGACTAAACTTTGGCCTCTTCCCCAAAGACCGCCAAACGAAAATTCATCACATCCTTCCTTTGTGTCTGACATTGTTCATGTTCTCCTGGTTGTTCATAAGCAGACAGATGACCTCATCTCGGAAGGAGATGTTACTGAGTGGCTAAATGAAGAAGAGGCAGGGTTAGGAAATGAACACTTATCTGATGCTGAAATTATCCAACGTGTACGAGAAGAAGCAGAGAGCGGTGATGGAGAAAACAATGTAGAAGAAGAACCAACTCAAAGTGTAAAATATGCAGAGGCGATGCAAACTTTAAACACCTGTTTGGCGTGGGCAGATGAAAACGATATCCCAGTGCGTGATGACGCGTTTCGTAAGTTGTAGTGTGCATTTTATGGGAAGCTACAAAATGGCGGATGGATTACTCTGTCTATTATTAGTCTTCGTCTTGGAACAGTCTTTTAGGTGCTTACAGTAGTACTTGAATAACTGGTGTAGAATTACTACTGATTTGACCGCTGATTGGCTGGTTCCTTGACTGATGATTGGGTGTTGGAAACGAGACAGAAAAGAAGGAGGGGTTTCGTTACGGAACGAGATCAACCTTCAGTTTGAAAATAATTATGGAGGAGGTCAGGACTATGTCGTTCTAGTTTTTTAACATAGTGCCTTATTACCGAGTAAGTTCGGATATATGGACGTGTATATTGGAGTTTCAGATAATGTAATCATTATTCTTGATAGTAATACAGATATCGAAGTGAAGTTCCAGTGATATAAATATTGTGTCAGATTGAACATCGAATTGTGTGTGTAATTAGGAGAATGGAACAACTCCTAATTTGTAACGAGTTAATGTGTTATATCTGAGGCTATTTTTGTAAACCCTGAACCTGAAGTTTGCTAAGTGTGAAAATTGAAGTCTGGGTGAAATAGCAGAGATGTTAGTTATTCTGATTGTCCTTCGTGAAGTGTGAAAGAGAATTTGAATTGGAGTCAGGATTCGATGAGATGTAGAAAAGTTAAGGAAACTACTTTTGTATCCTTTTTAATTTTCTGTAAGGAAGAGAAGGAAATAACTGAAACAGGTAACCTTTTCATTATTATTATTTAATAGAGGTTATAGATGGTATGAATCCTTTCTCCTTATATCATTTCTTGAGTGAATTAACGGAAATTTATGTTAATGATATCTTTCCATTTTCTGTATTTGTACTTTCAGTAAGAACGAGAACAAAAGGGAAATTGTGCGAGGTTCTTCGAGATAGTATGCGATTGTGTACAAACTGGAACCAAGTTTGTAGTTATGTCCTTAGGAAATTAGTGTCAGCTATTGCTCTCAATAGGTTAATTTGTACAGAGTTTGAAAAGAACTCATATTAATTATATATGTAGTGTGTAAGCATCTATCCGTCGATACCTACCAACCACAACAGAAACTCAGCTTTACGAAAAATTGGTGAGAAAATCGTAACCAGAGATTTCCATAATCAGACTTGACTCCCATGCAAGAATGATCCATAATTAATACTTGGGATAAAAATAATTTACCTAGAAGAAGTATAGGATATCTCGTCCGACCATCCAGCCTGAAATAAAAGTACTCACTCTTCCTTTTGGTATTTCTCATCTGCCTGGATACATACTTATAAACATAGCGCAAACACTTCCAAATAAGTCCAACTCTATTACTAAACTGACTTATTTCTAGATTCTTTTACCTTTAAGTAGATCAATAAAAATCTATACTTTCAGTTTAATATTACCAAACCTTTATTGTTTTTTTTTTCAAAAGAAATGAACAAATAACAAAAGAATATGGT
>JAGDQP010007275.1:30621-68171 GCA_022664845.1 Lepisma saccharinum
TCTCTCTCTCTCTCTCTCTCTCTCTCTCTCTCTCTCTTTCTTATTTCGTAAAAAAAAACTAAATTAAAATGGAAGACTGATGAAATATGTCTTGGAGAACGTCTTTTCATCAGAAATTTCTCAAGCAAATTAGAAGCAAAAGAAAAATAGGAGGGAGGAAAATAATAATTATTATTATCGTGGCAAGCCCCAGAAGATTTTTACCTAAGTAAATCCATCTTTCTTTCTCTCTCTCTCTCTCTCTCTCTCTCTCTCTCATTTATTCCACTCTACTATTTTCACCTCAGTTGGTCCTTGAACGAGAAAAACAAAAGAGAGAGAGAGCATTGTCTTCAGTTTTTCTTTTATCTGATTTCGTTTCATCCTTCTTCATACTTTCGTTTCTGATTATATCTTTGGCACTGACACTGTAATAACATAATTCTGTCTGTCATTACTAACAAAATGAATTGCGAACATTTTCTTCGTTACTACACTTAAAATATCCTGCGACGGAAAGCACACAAAAACTTCACCAAAAATGAACTTTATTGAACGCATGCGAACTTTATGCGAACGTATACAGAAAATTTTGGAGTTTTTTTTGTTCTCTGCTCAATGTGTCTTTTTGTTGGCTTCATACCCTTCGTGCATATTTTTCGCACATTCAGTTCATATTTACTGAAGTTCTTATTATTCAGAGTACGTTTTCAGATCAGTTTTAGTACATTTGCCTCTATGAAGTGAACTTTTTGTGCAAGAGTTGGGTATCAGCACACCAGAAGTTCATGTATTATGTACTAAAAATGTGGTAAAACTGAAACATATTCTCACTTTTTTTCGGGGCGTTTTGTGTTCACTTTAAGTGTACTTTGATTCTTCCTCGAAATCAATCGCTTACAAAATAAATAGAGTGGAAGTTTGGTCACCCTGTATATTCGTATTTGGCAGGGATAAGATCAGTGCAATTCATTAGCACATGAACTTGATCAATAACTACAATTAGACATACTAATTATCTTCAGCGCAATTATTCATATAAAAGTAAACGAGAGATAAATGCCTTCCACGCATATGTATGAAGTGTTGCCTAGCATGTAGGGGTTCAAAACAAAATTTCGCAAACCTTGATGTCCTATATCTCATGTTCAGGTTCAGCTAAATTCCTCAGTCACACCAGGCAAATGCTGTAATGGTACCTTCGAAAACTAGTTCCTTGGACCTCCACATCTTTTTACGACTAAAGACCATAAATTGTGTTCAAATTGAATAGCAAAAGGACCTCGGAGTGGCCGAGAGATTAGAACGCTCGCTTTCTGTGCACGTGGTCACGGGTTCAAATTCCGCCCGGTTCAATTGAACGCAATTGTTCGGAGCCCACTTTAGCAAAAAAAACTGTAGGACCCTTCTTTAGAAACTGATCAGTTCATTTAGGACGTTAATAACAATTCACTCACTGAATTGAGAAAATATTCATAATTAGTGGAAATATGCCCGAAAGCAGCTCCATTCTCAGCGATAAAGAAGAAAGACATTGGAAACAAGTTGAAATACATCTCGGATATGGACAGATCCTTCTATCAAAAAATGTTGAGGTTCTGAAGCAGTTGTTCTTTACGTTATTGTTAAAGTCAGAAATAAACATCACCTTGTAAAAAAATTCCTTTACAGTAAAATTAATTTAATGTACTCCCGATTTCAGATTTGCAGGTTTCAAAAAGTATGACCTATTTTCTTTTAGAGTAAAGACATTTTTACAGGAAGAAGAATTCTGGGTTCCGAGTTGTAAAACACTGGCCCGGATAACTAGTGATCGTGGGTTCGTATCCTACCCGTAATCGAATTTTTTTTACTTCTGTAAAAAGTCTTTAATATTTAAGTTTCAAACATCTGCTAGGATTATAAAATTAAATTTGCTGTATCTCCAGCACAAAGTAACAAATTTCAGAAAATCTTGTGCACAGTTGTCATATCTCCAAGGACAAAAGATGTCAAACGGGCAGTTTCCGGAACATGTCACTATAGTGCGTTTCTTAATCAAGTTTACTACTGTGTGAATGCCATTCATTTTTTACAGCTATGAATGTACGCGTAGCAAATCTTTCTCATCCTCTTCTGTAAAATTGGGTTTAGTGGAGATGTTATAACCTACAGGCGTCGAAATGTTTCTGGTTGAAATGTCACTGCGCAACAGAAAGATACATGGATTAATTCTACATAACTTTAACTTAGAGTAGTGGTCTTCAGGATGGAAGTCTACCACTTTTCTGTGCTAACGCAGAAGATCCGATCCGGTTTCAGATGTTTAACACAGATGAGTTGATGGGCGATGTCAAATTAGGTACTGTACTGAGTTTGCGTTGCTAATTCAACACTTTTCCGTTATATTGACCACTTTCAAAGCAAAAAGGCCCTTTTACAAACTTGCCTCTTTCCTTAGTTTTGTCACTACTGATTTGTTGAAGTTGCTCTATAGATTATTGAGTCATCTGTAGGAAGGATAGCCGCGAGCCTCCGATTTGGACTTCATCTCAAAATGACTAATGCATAACACAGTTGAGTGTTAATTGTTTATTTCCCTCTCTCCGACTCTTACGAAGTGTAAGTGTCAATAGACAAACCAATAAAGTTCATATTTTTAGACGACATATTTCGTAGCTGCTTTTTTAATTCTTGTCTCAATATCTCTTTATTTGACGATGTTTATATATGTCTATTAGATAATATTTTTGCATGTAGGAGATAATTAACAATTTGCACGAAGCAACACGCTATTGTATCAATATAATAACGGAGTGCTGAAAATAGCTATATCATTTTAGTTGATTTCTCTACCAAACTTTTAACCAGATAGTCAGAATTTATCTGGATTTGTTTTACCATTGATGTTGTGTTAATACTTATTACAACTAGGGTAAGCACGAGCTTAGATTGAGCTAACTAACTTAACAAGGCATTATTTGCTATGTAGGAAGATTCAAGTGCTACTGTTGGCTGTACTAACTGCAGTTTTTCAGGGTTTTTTTTTTTTTAGTTTCACTAGAAGACTTACGAATTATATAAAATACCTGGTCATTGTCTACCCCTTCCTTGCCTTAGAGTATACTCGGCAAGGGACGTAAACCTTCAAATATGTAACAGACTTAGGCTACAGTTATCTGTGTGACCCATGTAAATTAAATCAAAAGATTTCAGATTTTCTTCAATACTCAGAAATTTTTAAGTGGAGATTCTGATTAAATTCATTTAAATGTACATTTTCATAATAAATTATTTTGGTTTATGAACTGAAAATCCCCCCCCCTCAAAAAAAAAAAGAAGAAACTGTACTATGTCTAAGAAAAAATCTAGATGAGAACAGAAATCATGCTTGGGAAGAAAAAGTTATTCCATATTTTAAAAAACAAAAAAGTAGATACAAGTTATCCATAAAGCCTTTCCCTGATTACAAAAATCTCTAACTTTTGTAGTCTGTTAGAGAGAGAGAACTGAAACCTATGGCAAATCAGTGTAAATTCACAAATATTTCATTTTTTTGTTCGTTTGTTTGTTTCAGGCTCCATTGATGTGGTATTAGTGGAGAAGCACAGTGCCCACGAAACTAGAAATGTATTCAAATCTGGAAATAAAAACCAAACATGGCGTGTTGTGGTATCATGAAACATAATCACCAAAAACTGTTCAAATGAACTTTTGGGGCAAAGCACGGTGGATCACCACTTGATGTTGAAAATATAAAGTTCTGGTATACAAAGTTCGAGGAAACAGGGAAGGTACAAATTTTGCAATCTTCAAAACTCATAGACCTCAACCGTCGTTATGAATTTGCAGTGATTATGCTATCCCGCATTGATTACCTAAGTTTTGCTGTTTTGTCACTATCGAGTCGTCTTTCCTCATCAGTATCGTAATGAATTAACACAATTTATGGACTTGAAGGATCCAAGAGTCGTGGTGCAAAACGAGACAGAAAGTCCAAATGGGAATGGTTGACGTATGTTCATGCATAATAAAGTTATAAGACCATTCTTCTTCGGTGAAGACATCATCAAAGCAATTAGTATCTGAGTATCTTCCAGTTCTTTCTGTCCTTTTTTTTCCTCATTTGGAAGAATATCAATCTGACGCAATTTTACCAATAAGATGGGTCGCTATCAGAATGCGTTTTGGGAGTACGTGCATATCTTGATGCCAGATTCCCACAGCGCTTGGTATGTCGAGACGGATCAACAGCTTGGCCACCATGTTCTCCTAATATTAACCCCACTTGACATTTTCTTGTTAAGTCAAATACACCCTTTACAAATCTCTCTATATTGAAGGACAGGATATCTGCTATAATAACATCGATCCCTCCTGAGATGTTGGACAACACACTTGAACAGAATTATAGTTAGGCCTAGATGTTCTACGATTAATGCTCACCATGGAGATGCTCTGATCTCACAAAACCTTGGTGAGCTTCCCCATAATTTGTCGTATAATAAGTATTATTTCGCTACTGTAAAATCTTTAGTCGCTCAATGTGTTTGAAATCTGGGAAAATCATTGCATAATCTAATGATTTTATAATAAAAATACCAAAATTGCTTATTCAATTTTTAAAAATTAATTAATGGATTTCCAGTTTCTTAAAGAACTGATTTTACTCATTGCCAATGCAAAGTATGCTTTACATAATGTCACGAAATATGCATTGTGATTGGTTGCAATTGTTTCTTTTTTACAAATCGAAGAAATAAAGGAAAGGAGATAAAAATAGAAAGGTATCACTTACTGTTTGACTCTTTTGTTCTTCTTTTGTACACTTATAAGGATATAACCTGAGAGGAAGTGTATATATTCTCCATCCTCTTCACGTTCGAAAAACAGCTGAGCTGAACTTTCTAACATCGTGGGTTAGTAGAAGACTCTTTGAGTTTGAAAGCTCAGACGACTGGAAGTGATTAGTGGGTTTCCTTCGTTGCTCCAGGAAATTAAAGACTCGCTCTCCACACGTGTTCCAGTTGTACCAGCTTAGGCTGAGTGGTTTCTTCTTTTTGGTCCCCCTCAGAAAGCGACTCTCGTTTTCTTCATTAGAACGAACTGAAGATTTTTGCGGGGTCCCCAAAGAGCGACAAGAAAACGAGTAAATGAAAGCAGAAAAAGTAGAAGCAAGGGAATAGAGAAGAAAAACAAGGAAAAAGAAGGTTGGAAAATCTATGAAACAAAATTTGTTCAGATTTTTTTATTTCTTTTTCCCCTTTAGGCAAAAGAAGATTTAGTGCGATAGTAAGAACCAAATAGATTTATAGAACTATATACGAGGTGCTCAATTTAGAAGAAGAAGGCCACTTGTATTGTGAATAGTTGAACAGAAAGTATATTACACAACTAATGACAAGTTTTACTTGGAATTTATGTGTGTATACTTGAATACATTTAACACATTTCATCATATTCCTTGCAACATGTCCTTGCATTGCTTTGTGTATTTGCTTGATAGCATTAGAGACGTTGTAACGGTATGCTATTCCGTTCCATAGCTTATTATATTCCATTCAGTTCTGTCGTGACTTTTGTCGCTCGTCGAAAAGAGTATTACTATTTTGACCTCCAAGCTGTTATTACTATCTTGACTTTCCTCTACCCGTTTTCAAGCAAAGGTGTATTTTTTCGTTGTTCTTTTGTTACTCTACCCTGGCGCAGGAATTCTTTCTTCTCAAACTATTTTCGATGTACTCTTGGATGCTACGAATCATCTCATTGATTGATCTGTGTCATCTCTTATTATTGGACTAAATAGGATGTGGTGAGTAAAAATTTTGGTAAAAATTTTCCAGCCAGGATAGAGCCTGGCCTGTTCTTTAATAATTATAAAGTTTTACAAAAATAGATATTAAGTTCTAAAATTTTGTTTAGAACTTGCGTTTACTTTGCCTTTTGGTTGTTTCTCGTGAATGAGAAAATTGGAAGTATTCTTGACTGTCAGCAGGACCTGGAAAGTCCGGAATTGACTTTCGATGGATGTTTGGTTTTTGCTAGTTCGAGGTGGGGGTTACCTCCAGCAGATGAACTAAGAAGATGTCCTACGTAAGCAGGCCCATTGATTGTCGAAAAAAAATATTAATTTTAACTGTAAAAGTGAAAGATTATATCAGTGGCCTGCAGGGTAAGAAGAGTATAGTTTGTGATACTAATGAACTAACTTTTACGTCAGCTGAAACAAATTTAGCTGAAAAAATTAAATTTCTAAATTGTTGTGATTTGCCTTCCTGCCTATGAACTGCTTCTACGATGTGTTTCTGCGGAAGACATCTTTATGACTTCGTTATTACCAGTGAAAAATCAAAATCTCAATCTTTACGTGTGATAAACTTTTCGTTAAATTTCTTGATTTGAAAATTTTGTTGAACTTTTAGTAACTTTGATATGACTTCTACACGCTGTAAGAATTTCAATTCAGTACAAGGTATTCTTTCTAAAATGCAAAGCTAAACTGGTGGCGGTGGACATGGGTTAGCTATCGCTTTCTCATCATTATGCCATTGGGCGGCCAGGAACTGGAAAACATTTCTCCCCTTGTATCCGTTTTTAAAACATCTTCTCATTCAAGTTTAGAATTCTTAGTTGATTATAATGTTCACTTTCACTACTTCAATTTTAGTTTATTATGCTCACTAACGATATGCCAGAAGTGTGTTTGGCTGTTGCATTCCGTGATAGATGGGTTTTGCGTATTCTCGTTTCGACTGAAAGTTTAATCTTAATATTTTAACAAACACTATGTCAGCTTTCCTACCTACCAAAGTTCGTTGAATTCAAGGGCCAAAGTTTAATAGACGTTTGCGAGTATGATATCATAATAAGAACAGAATATTTTGATTTTTTTTTGTAACTCAGCTCCATATATTTTGATCCCCCTATATACTCAGAAATTACAGTCTCGCTGAATCGTTATGAACATAAATTGTGAAACTAATTTGAAAAGTGCTTTAAATGGAGTATGTCCCTCTCATTTTCTTATGATTTAATGTTTTTAATAAAAATGTAGCTTGTTTGAGTCTTCGTTTAAAAATCTATAGTAATGGTTTAAAAATGAGTGAACAGAAATTAAATTATTAACATTTGAAACGACATTTTTGTTTAAAATATTTAGATCAGAGCTTATGCTCAACGCGTTACTTTAAAATTGTGTCCGTACTATCAGAAACATATGAAAATGTTCAAACTTCAGTAGCTCATACTTACAATTGGACTGACAAGAAAATTTCAAAGTTTTTTTTTTTTTTTTTTTTCGAAATTTGTATTGATTTTGCTGGACAACTTTCTGTGTATCTAAATAGCTGAATAGTGGCTGTTATGTGTTCGTATTCTTACAGAGTAAAATGTACGCATTGTTTGGCACACGTTACCCTGCATTTTTATTAAACGCAATTGTGTTCTTCATGAAAATTAATATTTCAACAAAAAGGTATTCTTTCAGCTTTCATTTAAAGGCTTAATAATTACAATATTAAATTGAAACTTAGAAATTAAGTACGTTGAATGGGGTAATAAATTATGCAAGAAAATTCGTTTACTTCAGTGCAAGGTTTAGTGCTTTATGAAGGTTAGGATTTTGCATTGTTCAAATTTTCAAGCTAATGCCAGTATATCAAATTTCAAATTGTTTTCCGTGTTCTTTTTATCGTCTCCTGTCGACTTTCGTGTTCGAAATATTTTGTTGTCGTTAAACTACAGTAAACCCTAAACGTCGTGAGACAAATCGTAGTCTTTCACCAGAAATTGGTTGGTATAAGTTTAGTATTTGGGTTATGCATTTATTCGCTTGTTCATTGCTCCGTGGTAGTGAAAGTTAGAGCTCTGTTGAGCTTTGTCTTTGCTTATAGGGGTCGATACTGTATAGTTATCGGCGTTGAGGTATTTCGTTTCGCCAGAGCATATGGTGTGTGTACTCAGGTAGGTCCCGCAGTGCACGTATAGGCATTGATCTTTTCTTTCTGGTGAAGAATGGCGAATGTCAAGGACCGGAAGCTCAGGCTCTGGACTTTAGTGAAGTTGGTGTCAGTCCCCTCCGACTGTCTTCAAAATTTCTTTTCTATGACATAATCCTAGAATGTACACAAACACAAGAATACAGTTAATTACATTCAATTTAATTACACCCACACATACGCATATACAAATATACTTTAATGAACTTTATTACTTATTTTAACTGGGTTGTTCAAGCTCCAATGTGTTTCAGTCAATTATCTAAGCATATGTTTTTAATCCTCATGTTTCATCTCTATTTTTCATCGTTTGTGTTAACCTCTGTGGAACGTTGCTTCTGTTTGGAGGAAGTGCAGATGTTATACAGGGTGTTCAATTTTAACATAGTATAACATAGTTCAGTCGAGACCTAGAAGACTTTTGGAAAAGCTCAGTGCTTCAGCAACATATTGTCAAATGGAAATCCACAGTTGATACTTATTGATACACTATTACTTGTAAAACCAACCATCTAGAAATCATTGTGGTAACTTTAGTTTGTTCTTTTTTATAGAAGTTGCCAAACATTGTTTAATGGAGAGGTACTGAAAAAGATCAAAGGTGTCCATCTTCCCTTTCCTCTGCATATTTTGTCTTAATGCATTATCAGTACACTTCTTGTGTTCTCCTTTGCACATTTAAAGTGTTACGTAGTAAATGACTATCCATAATTTCGTCTTTATCACAGCTTTTTTGTTGCATCATTGATTCAGCTAAGACGGTTAGGAACATCTATGTAACCCCAAGATTGTCTCAAGCATTGCGGATGACTATAGATATGTTGTCTTTCTTCGCTTGGGGATTGGCTGTTGGGCAGTGCAGATAAAGAGAGCCATAACGTCGCATGTGTAAACGAAACTATATATTAAACTTCATGAAATTCAATATAGTTTGTACATTCACAAGTTTATTTATTTATAAACAAGAACTCAGATACAGCACAAGGACCATTTTACACTAGGTTGTCAAACAGTAAAAGTAAAAAGAACAGAAAAAATGAACAAAAATATCAACAGGAAAACAATATCAAGACATATACATAAACAAAAATCATTACTTCAGCTTAAATCAGATATCGATACAAGGTTTTTCATAAAACGGTTGAATGGTAGAGCAAAATCAAGATAGATTGAAACTTAGAAGGCAATGTGTAATTTATAGAGTCCTGTACAATAGCAAGCCTACGTGTTCGCAAAGGAAACAGGTTATTACTGCGAGTGGCTCTTACAGGAAATCGAAAAGCAACTCGTGAAGAATATCACCAGATTTGATAAATCCATTAGGATATTTATACATGTATTTCAAGCCATGCAAATATATACGTGCTAAAGCAGGTTTCACCTTTCCTGTGCGAGTGAGCAAATATATAATAAATAATATTTAAATTAATTTCATCGCTTTAATAGACAAAATAGTTTAATTAGAACTCAGTCACGGAGACAGGAAAAATAATAAAGAATCAATCATTGATTACTGAATGATATTTGTTTTGCCAAGTCAGAGCACCTCAGGAAGCTATCATTCACACAGAATAACCTGCTGAAAAATTATACAAAATGCAGTAGTTTGAAGAGTGTGGTACTATTTTCCTTTAGCGTAGAAAACCCTTCAACATCAATTTGTTTCAAAGTCGTTTCACTCCTGAATACTCATATTTATAATAAGCCAGTTTCTTTCATGTACAGCTGACCAGTGTTTAACTCAATCTCATTGGGTGGTTAGTTTGGACCAAACGGTGAGAAGTAGCTAACGATCATAAGGAGTTAGTACAGGGATTCGTTAGTAATTACGTGGTCATCTGGGCGACCAACATTGTTATGTTGTTCTAAAGTATGCCGTCAAGATATAAAGCAAATGCACATTTTTGTACAGTGTATTGTCTTCGTAACAGAATAGATACAGGTTAGAGTGGTGTGTTGCAAAACATCTATTTTTCATGTCATCTTTGTTTTCTAAAAACTGGAGAAGGATTTAGCAACTGATCAAGAATGTATTTGCCAGAAGTTTAAAAAAAAGTGTGCTTAACAAATTAACGTAATTTTTGTTCCTGATCAGAGAATAACGCAGTCAGAGACTCAGTCGCTTTACTATTGAAGTTTTAACGTTATCAAATTAAGGATACAAACTAGTTAAGTCTTTCTAAGGACTCTTAATTTGGAGACAATACTAATACTCCACGCAATTATCTTAAGAACTTGAGATAGAGACTATTTTACCTTACTCCTACATCTGTAACATCTCTACTCTTCATTCTCTCTCTGTCTCATCTTCCTCTGCCCTTGCTTTCTGTCAGTACATTTAGTTTAATACGGTTCACCTAAAAGGAGACTTCAGACCCCGCTTCACTCAACATGAACGTGTAGAGACATAGTTTCCAAAATCTTCCCCATTTAGCGATATTTTGTAATGCTCTTAGTCAAAGTTGCTCTCTCTTAGACTAAAATGTTTTGATCCGCCTAACAATAAGCTCGTCTGGTTTCCAATTCTCCTGCGTTTCCTTCCTTTAAAAAAAGCATATAAAGATGAAGAAGAAATAGAGCAAAAAGAAGTTAAAAGAAGAAAAGCAGTAGGAGGAGGATAAAGAAGGAGTCGGGATAAAAACGAAGGGAATGAGATGAATGGAAATTAGATTTGACATGGAACAAAAGTGTTCACGAATTAATGAACACTTGTCTCATTACATTTTCGTCTTTCTTCGCCGCCATCATCTACATTTTCCTTCCACTCTAGAACAAATGAAAAATTCAAAACATCATCTGTTTTTCCAGCATCAAAGCTATTTATAAAAGTGTTTTTGACTTGAGCAAAAGTTTCAACAGGATTAGGTAGTTCATTTGTCAGAAGTAGAAAACCAAGTGCAGCAATTGTCTAAATAGTATTTGTCAGGTTTATGTTTCTTTCTTCTCTCTTTGGACTAAACAAGAGAAACAAGTAAGAGTATTAAAAGCTTAGCAGAGAGAAGAAAATAGAATAATACTCAAAAGACTTTCTACCAGTGATCGAAATTAAATAGAGTTAGACAAACAAATACTGGGAGGGAAAAAATTACGTAAAGCAACAAGTTACATGTAAAATATATAATAATAATAATTATTATTATTATTATTAAAATACTAAATGGTGTACCACAAGGTTTGCCTCTTGGTCCACTTTTGTTTTATATTTTCATTAATGACCTACTATCTCATGTCAAAATTCCAAAATACTTCTATATGCAGATGACATAAAATTGATGAAAAAAATTAGTAATGATCAAGATAGAAGGTATTTGCAACAAGATCTTGATAGGATCTCAGTTTGGGTATACAATAATGGAATGTTTATAAATAAATTAAAAACAAAACATTTAAGATTCACTAGAAAAACGCAATATCTTCCAACAATTTATCTTGGAGATACAACTATTGGTTAATAGAATAAAAGGTCTAGGAATTATATATGAAAGTAATTTATTATTTAATTATAATATTGAAAAAAAATTGTAATGAGGCAAGAAGAATTATTGGATTTATATTCAATAAATGGTCAAATTGTAAAGAGGCTGCCACGTATATATATTTGTACAAAGTGCTAGTTAGACCCAAATTAGAATTTGGATCAGTAGTATGGAATAATTTATCTCAAACCCTTGTACAGAAAATTGAGAATGTTCAATCATTTTTTATGTGACGACTTTGCTTCAAATGAGGAATGAATTATTACATAAGAACTTCAATTGACTGGAAATATTTTTTAAAAAAATAGAAATACTTGAAAGCAGAACAAAAAAGGCGGATGTCATGTTTTTAACTAAAATTTTAACGAATATTTATACAGCAGAATATGTAATAGAAAATATAGGTTCTAAAGTTGCCAGCTATGGTACAAGGGACACAAATAGTATACAGACTGGTAACAAAAATAATAAAGTTTTAGTAAGACTTATCAGAAATTACAATATGCTGTAATTAATTTACTTGCCACCCCCCAAAACAAAATAAAACAAAAGAAATGAATGTCAAAGGAAAAAGTAATTTTTTAAGGACGATCTGAAATCCTTTAACTTTAAACTTTTATCATGTGTCTATGATTATATGCTGTGTGTATAGAACATGTGACTAGGAATACTGTAAGTGTGTTTGTATTACATTATAATTTTCTATGTAGATACGAGTCTTCAAATAATAACTGGAAGTTTGAACCCATTATCATTTTATTTTTTTGACAAGTGCTGTATTTTTGGCTTACGCTGTTCGCAGCACTAAAATACAAAATAAACTATTAGACTATTATTATTATTATCACAAGCGTTTAAATACGACCTATTTCTATGCTTCAACATATATCTCCTACTTACAAAAGATGTTTTACACACAGCAACAAATAGCCGTGTTGATTCAACAATGTTCGGTGTACCAGAGTGACTACAATTTTTTTTAAATCAACAAAAAATTTTGTTGATTTTGGGTACTGGGAGAAGGAAAAAATAGAAGCCTCAAGCGAGATTTCAACATGGGTTGCTCAGAAGTCCAGTGTCTTATCGACTGGACTAAACTAGCAGACATAGATTCAAACAGTACTATATAGAATCAGAAATACGTTTCCCACACCCCGAAAACAAAACTATTCTGACGACTTACGCCATGGTTTAATCACCTTTTCTTGTTAATTAGGGTTCAGAATTTCCATTCATTGAGAATATATTCCATTTCTATGACACCAAGCGATGAAGATGGCGACAGCTAACACTTGAACATCATTACGGCTTTCTTATCGTAACAACATGTCTAATGTTGGTCAAGTGTTTGCTGTCGCTATCTTGATCGATGGCTTTCAAAGAAATGAAACATATTCTTAATGAATGGGAATTTTGATCCCTAATTGACAAATAAAAAGTGATTAAACTGTTACGTAAGTTGTCAGAATACTTTGTTTGTTTTCGGGACTTGGGAAACGTATTTCTGGTTCTATATACTGCTTGAATCTAGTGTTTCTTATGTCTGGTAACTTAGTCCAGTTAGCCGAACAAGGTAGGCGTGCGGTCTGAAACGTTACCCTAGCGACTGCAAGGTTGTGGGTTCGAATCTTGCCCTGGGCATGAATATTTGTGTGTGTGATTTAACTTATAAGTCAGATAGTCGAACAATAAGAAGCTTAATAGTCGTAAAATAAATGAATTTAAAAACTAAAAAAGTTGATAAGACGCTGGATTTCTAACTGCCTAACCGATGTTCCAAACTCACTTCATGATTCTATTTTTTTTCCTGCTCCCAATACCGAATCAACATTGTGTTGATTTAACACAAAAAAAGTGGTGGTCGCCCTATAATATGCCAAAAATTGTTGAATTAACACCACTATTTTTTACTCTGTATCCATTTAAGTGGTCATATACATTTTCTGTGGAATTATGTTTCTTGCATGCGTTTGGATAAACGTCTTTCTCAGTGTAAATAATGTCCTTATAAAATGAACATGAAATTATTTACACTACGTTTCCCTTTTGTGTGGAAGGATACGTCTAATAAGGTATTAAATAAAGACATTTTTGATCCTGTTTTATCTCAGGTATCAAGAGATGTATAAATATACAAATACTGGAAGGAAGCTTTGTTCGCGTCATATATTTACTTTTCAAAAGCAAAGACAGGGTCCAATTGTTTCTTGGTGACGGTTAAATCAAAACCTAGGAGTCAGTCTGAGTTACTGTCCTTGGAAGGAGAAGGCTCTGGCCTTAATTCAAAGAAGTGCCAGACCAACATTTGAGAACTGTAGCAGAAACTATTGAATATCTCGGTCAGGTTTGATTAACTCTGGGACTCGATCCTAGAATGTCACTGTTACGATTTTTTAAAGGTCTTTTATGGCCTTTAGACAACTTTGGCTCAGATTTTAGCAGAAAAGGAGAGATGATGCTAAAATTTAGTCGCCCAGAGCCTAGTTTGAAGGTACCATACCCGAATTTGTCTGGTATGACAGCAAAAACCCTAGAAAAAAATATGTCAGTATGCGCGGACGCTGGGATCATTCAGAAGAGCCTCCGATTGCTAAATCAGTGCTGCGGCCACTCGCTGTCACCATTGCAAGCAAAGCCCGCTGTACCTTGATGTGGAAGGTAAGTTGATACTTTAGTTGCCACAGAGATTTAGTACTGAAAACATACGAATTCCATTCTCCTTGGGGGACTTTTTCAGGATTTTCCTTTCTCGCTGGCCTAAGATCGTGATGGTACAAGAGGCTAGAAAACAAGTTTGTAAAATTTTATCAAAGTATATTTTCAGAAATATCTTTTGAATGTTTGGTTCAATTTTTATGCATCGCTGACTAACGTATTGCCCAGAAGATGTAGCCAAAATATTTGAAATTATAGATTATTAGTAACGTTATCGTTGAAATAATTTGAAGCAACGTCACCAGTATGTGCTCATCTAGGGATGTCATCCTCCAAATTTGTGACGCGATTAGGCTTTGGATGATGTTCCAATTTTTGCTAGGATTGAATGTTTGACAAATATCATTCATTTCTCATCTTCGATACTACATTGCACCGATTGTGATTATAAAATATTATGCTTTAACAAAAATATATTCAATGATTATTACTTAAAATATAAAATAAATACAATTTGTATACTAATAAGCAGTGCAGGGCAAAATACCTAAGAAAACCTATTTGAAATACAAAATAGTTTTCAGAAATGCATTTAAAATATAAAATACAAAATACGTATTTCAAATACATTTTCAAAATACAAAATAGGTATCACTAAATTTATACATAGTCCGCAACTTGTACTGACCAAGGTTCATATAATAGTTTAGACAGTCATATCCATTTCCATTACCTCTCTACTGAGGATCCTCCACCATTGTTTAGGCGCGTAAACAATGGTTTGGTTCCTCCCTGTTCTTTCTGCGCTATTTTGAATATGTGGTAATACTAATAACAGACAATGAGAGAAGGAGCTAATCTAGACAAGGGGAGGATTATTTTTTATTACAAGTAGTGCGTGCTCTCAGTGGCGAGACTGTAAAGTTAAAAATTACCTATATTTATATTTTAAAAGCCATGTTCCTATAGTTTTTCATTTACGTAGACTGAAGCTTACTTTCTACGACTTACCTTAAGATGTGTAAGAAAATTTGTTGTGGCTTCTAACTTGCCAGATATAGTCTTCTTACAAAATGTACATTGTGCTTCAATCCTTCTTTGTTCTCTCTTAATTATTGTAAAGAACTTTCCATCCACAATAAGTGGAATCTTTCCCGAGTCCGAAACATTTATACTATCCTCTGGATGCGACATTGAAACGTATAAGCTTATACATAGGGTTTCAATGTGCTTTCAACGTGCCGTTCAAGCCAGAGAATAAGCTCAGCTCACAAGTCACAACAAAGATAATAACCCTTCCTGTCCACAGTCATGACAAAATACAGTTGTTGTCTATCTTCGGAACATGCTCCGAAAACCGGTTACTAAACTGCAGGCAGAGTACAATGGTGCCGCCACGTAATGTTTGTAACTGTTAGTTTCTAGCATACTGTGTGTACGGTGCAGGTTCGTAAACTGTGTAATACTTTATTGCCAAGATCAAACCTATTTTGTATTTTGCATATTATGCAAAATAACAAAATACGCTACAAAACATATTTCAAATATAAAATACAAAATAATTGTTGAAAAGGTATTTAAAATATAAAATACAAAATGGCATTTTGTATTTTAAATAGGTATTTGAAATACATTTATTTGAAATAAGTCCCAGCTCTGCTAATAAGTGAGTTTCCTTTGGTCGTAATTTATTTGTAAGTAATTTCTAAAACTTAGCTAATATTGTTTAACAATTCCCTCTTGTTTCTTGTTTCCAATACGAGAACTTAGCAACAAAGGATTAACGATATGCGTACTGGGTAAGCTACTTAGCAGTTTTGTTTAATGAGACTTAATTATGATCAGAACAAAGTGTCATAGAATTTTGAGAGTAAATATAGTTCATGGGAAAACAACTCTCCTTCTATAATACAGGCAAGACAGAACAAAAACTTATATTCCATGCTGTATAGGCAGGCTCCCGTGCATTAATGGTGAAGGAATTTAATCACAAGAGTGATTAAGGTAATGTGCTTGAGTCTGGAGAATTTATCAGAATATATCCAGGGAAGGCTTTCTCTTTCTTCTCGGCTACTTATAACGAGAGTGGAGGTTGAGGAGTGTATGGTGAAAGAAGTAGGGATAAGAAAAAAAGGTTTGGAGACGACACGTTTTTAGTTAGCGTGATGGAAAGGCAACTCTATGGAGAAGGGAGAAGAAGAAAGCTTGGATTTTATTGATTAGCATAACGAATAACTAGTCCTTAACGCAAAGACCACTTCACTTAATGAAGCAACACTCAATAAAGTTACCTGCTTGACTCTCCTTCTCTCTCTCTCTCTCTCTTTCTCTCTCTCTCTCTTTCTCTCTCTCTCTCTTTCTTTCTTTCTTTTTTCCATGCACTCGCACATACATAAAAGAAAAGATTACATAAGACTGGAAAGCTCAAAAGATCACCTGGTCTCCTTCCCGTGATGAAATCTCGGTTGTGAATGCATAAACACTTTTCATATAAATCCTACCTAATCTCTTATTTCAGAGAAGTTTGCAAGTTGATGACGAGGCTAAATTATAGAAGCATCTCTTGGCCTTATTTGCTTCTGTTATTATTTTCGTAGCTTTTTTTTTTATTTATTTAAAATTTTCTTTTGTGCATACTACGATAATACATCTCTGTAAAATGGTTTACCATACTCTTGAGATTTTTTTATTAAACTTATGTTCAACTCTATCATCTCTAGTCTTTATACGTTTAGAAATTTCGCAACATTTCTTACATATGTATTCTTACATCCGTTTGCTTCATGCAGAATGCTCAAATATTTAAAAGCACTACATGAGAATAAAATGGGACAGTTCAGATAAACTTTAATTCTTGCATCAAAGACAGAAAGTTACTTTCTACTTTACTTATCTTGTAAATTAAGGTATACCAAACCGAAAGCAATAAAAAAACAGAATTTCTAGTGCTTTGTTTCAATATTTCCGTATTCATAATTTGATTTCAAGTCTAAAGGCAGAATTATTTCAATTATTTCTTCAATTCCAGCTGAAATTTTCTTGCTTCGAATGAATACTATGTTTATTTAATGGTTTGGTAAAAAAATGCGCAGTGCTCCTTTACCGCTTATCTTAATAACACTCATATCTTGGCCATGCTTGATGTATAACTTCCCAGATACTTAGTGACTTCTGATACTTTTCTAACATGATCTCTTAGGACTATATACAATTCATAATTTCAATGTTCCTCTTCTTAATACCCTTTTTAGACTAGTGTTCATCAGTTTAGAAAAGCGAAATACCGTATAGTAATATTGATGATTTAATTTACGATCAGTTTAGCCTAAAAACTGGTTTAAGAAAAAGTTTTTTAGGATGTGGTTATTTATGTAAATTGGTTATTCAGAGCAGTGTTTCTCTCTCTCTTTCATCCTGCGAGCCGTTTTTACCATGTCTTCTCACCGGTGATCCACAAAAGTAATTTCCTTGTTATATTAAGTGCTTTCGTTTCACTTTTTGTATTAATAGTATTCTAAAGGGATCAGCACACACATATATAAATAGAAATTTGTATGTTTTAATAACATGGTATTTAGGACAGAGATGGGTACCATCTATTGGTTTGTCTTCGATGGTGAATCATAGAACAAAGGCCAGAAATAGTTTGTCACTTGAAAATAACTTAATAATGTGTATCACGAAAATTGAACTGGACATCACATCCGCATTAACCTTAAACCTGTGCAATCTTTTTTACGATTTAATTCTTTTTTTGTCTTTTTCATTTTGTGTATATTTGCTTGTCAACACATGATAGCTAGTGCTGCTCACAAAACGAGACGACACTGAAAATCTTCTGGCACAAAAAGCATATAAATCTTCACCTAAAATGAACTTTATATGAACGTATGTGAACTTTATGTGAACGTATGTGGCCTTTATGTAAAACTACTAAGAACTGTGAAGTTTTTGTGTGTCCCATGTACCTTATTATTGGCTTCTTACCCTTTGTACATATTTTGCACAAGTTCATATTTACCGAAGTTCACATTATCCAGAGCATGTTTTCAGATCACTTTTAGTACATATGCCACTATTAAGTGAACTATTTTTGCTTGAATTGGATATCAGCACACCAAACGTTCATATGTTGTGCACTAAAAATGTTGTGTAGTTCGTATTAATTCTTATGCACTAAGAACGTTGTAAAACTGGAACATATTGTGAACTATTTTCGAGACATATTGTGCACTTTAAGTGCACGTTTATTTTCTGTGCAAAATAGACCAGGCTGACTTGTCTCGAAAAAATGTGCTTGTCTCGTCTTCTTCGTTAAACAATGAGATCAACCCGAATCCAACTTTGACGATTCCGGGTTGTTCACATTCTTCGTCACTTGCAGTCACCCGCGTCTTCTTCCTCACTCACTGTCAAGAATACTTCACTCTACTTTAGACTTTTCCTGGTCGACTCTTGTTTTTATTTCTTGAAAGAAAGTAACAAAACACAACAACAGTATAAGAAAGTATTTAGTCTCCCTACACAACACAGCCACGACCTTTCAGGAACGGATACTTAATTCAACTGAACCAGGAGTGAATTACCAAGAGATTAAAATTTCTTGTCAATACGCTCAGTACATCTCAAAGGAAAGTACCTTTCCCACTTCTTCCAAAGTACTTTCTTTGGCATTCACTAAATAAGGAGCCTTTCGTAACTTTCTAATTTCAAACAGGTGAGCGCTTTCTATTAACAATCGCGAAGGCACCGAAGATCCTAGTATAGCATCTTAGACACACGAACATTAACACCGAGCCGCCAAAGCTCAGTGGTATAGCGTTGGTGTAGCATTCGGGAGGTCGTGGGTTCAATCCCAGCGACCGTCCATCCTGACTGAAGTATATCCAGGATTTTTTCTCAGTCACACCAGGTAAATGCCGAGATGACACCTTCAACTTAGGCCCTGGTCCACACCTTCCAGCATCCTTGTCTCTCTCCTATCTCGGCCTGATCCTTAGACACCTAAAGACCATATATTCAATTCAAAGTACACAAACATTATTTTTTATAAAATAGGTTAGTAACACTAACAGCTGGGCTGCTTAGCAACGAGAACACTCACAGTATTTTCCTATTATGTCGACATATTATATTTTAGCCCAGTTATATTTTTCAACATTTTCAATCTCTTAATGCCCGTCATGGACACAATACAAGATCAGGAACCAACATGGTATTATCTATCCCCCAACATAACTCTAACTTCTTTAACAAATCCTTCACAGTTGCCTTCAGAGACAGTGAAATGCTTCAGGAAGTCGATAGAAAAATATCTATTGTCAAGAATCGATTAAACCCCAAACTCCACCTGACAGCTTTCATTTGTTTATATATAAATAAAAATTTTAGTAAGTACATAAGTTTCTCCAGTATGGTATAGTGTGTACACGATCAGTTTATGTTAAAATGTGTAGAGTACCCGTATTTGTCTGTATATCACTGTTTTATGTCGTTTTGTGTGTGTGTGTGTTTTTGTGCGTAGCTGTGTTCCTTTATATGAGGGATTGTGAAAGTCGAACTATATCTGTATCTATTTTTGTAACTTTAATCTGTAATATTATTATTATTGGTATTATTGCTATTACTATTATCAAATATTTGTTTGTCATGATACTGCTTGTTTTAAGCATGTGTGCATATGATTCTGTTAAATATAATTATGCGCGCGCGTGTGTGTGTACTTATTTTTAGATGTAATTCTGTTTTCTTTTTTATTATTAATTCGATATTTCGTTCTTGTATAAAACATGGTAGCATGGTCAAGTGGTAGATAAGGATCTTTCAGCCTTAACTTCACCATGTAAAAGAAGACAATAAACTAAAGTAAACTAAACAAATGTTTATGCCAAGTTTGGTGCGGATACGTGTAAAGATTTGGAAGCTATTTGGAATACTGAATTTTATAGAAAATATATTGGCAACACTAGCAACCGCGGTACTTGGGGACGGGGACATCAACAGTATTTTTCTATATCGAGTAACGTTTATGTCAATTTTGGTGCAGATAGATCTAACATAACGGGAAGAATTTGACAATTTTGTATTTTATAAAAGGGTTGGCAACACTGAATCACTACACCATTCAAGATGATTCCGGCAGCTCTGAGCTAGTTTAGCCAAAACCTTTCCAATGACACCTTAACGATCTCTCTACATATTATGGTTCCTGATATTAACATTTTGGATACTACGGACGGAATAAGAGGGATTATAAGATTCCTTTTTGTTAGCTACATTAGAAGGGAGCTAAAAAGCTTAGGTTTCAGTAATATCACATGGCAATAAAATAAATAAATTTATTCATGGTATGGGAACTTAAGTAAACAATACAAGCGAAAATTATTTACATTGCAAAAGAGAGCAATTAGAATTATCAAAGGTGCAGACTTTCTGGCGCATGCGCGTCCTCTATTTGAAGAGCTTCAAATAAAAGCGCTAGAGGAGCTTTATTTATATAGACTAAGTTGCCTAATGTACAACAATGTTACTTTATTATCATGCCGAGTAACAGGTTTAACACACCCTATAAGAACAAGAGCAACAACAAACAATCAGTTAATAATACCCAGACCACGCTTGATCTATGGATTACGAAGCCTCACATTTAGTTGCATTAGTGTTTGGAATTCTTTACCCTCGAACATAAGAACAGTAACAACTTATAAAGCATTCAGAAAACAAGTGACCAACTTTCTACAACAAAACCAAACTGAATTGTAAAAAATATTACATTGTCATGTAATTTTTATATATAATCTTCAGAGATGTTCCCATTTAATTATTTAACCAATATATTTGTAATTTTTCATTTTGTAGTTTTTGTATAATCATTCATATCGTTACATTATTATATAACCACTGTATTTTTTCGCCATTTTTGTAAGAAATTAACAATTATTGAGAGGAGGAACCATAAACAGCATTTGCTCGGTTCCACCTAAATTTCTGTAATGTGTAAATTTTATATTATTAATAAAATGTATCATGTTTTCGATATACGGCCCAAAATCGGCCTTTTGTATAAAGACTATGCAATTTTTTTTAATAGGCAACCTTAGAAAATAAGTGATATCAGTACAGAAAACACCTTCGGGGTAAAGACAAGTGTGACGCAAGAATTCTACTCACAAAAGAAGTTATATCCATTTTGCGAGTTACTTTCTTTGTGTCACTATGGCGGAAGGACATTAAATCTCCTAATTTTATTACAAAGGAAACACTTCCGTCATAGTGACACAAAGAAAGGAACTCGCAAAATGGATATCACTTCTTTTGTGAGTAGAATTCTTGCGTCACTCTTGTCTTTACCCCGAAGGGGTTATTATACTGATAAGCTATTCAACAAATTACATTATCTTTAGTTATTATAAAAACAGCAAACAAAAATAAAATGCCTTCTTTGAAATTTATTAGTTTTAACCTACAAAACCTAAGTTAAACGTGTTTCTTCACCTTCCTTCGAAACCTTGTTGCTCACAAAGTGCGACTCCTTGGGGATTGCGACCCCCATGTTAATAAACCCTGCTTTAGAGAGTGCTTAAGCTAACATAACCAGTGATACATCTTACGTTCTGGAACAATATGGCGACTTTTTAGAACCTGATGCTTTTGAGCAAATTTTAAACCTAGAGAAGAAGCAGGGATTGACTTTTACGCCTCCTGGTAGTAAGATAACAAACTTATATTCAATTTCATTTGTTTTGTCAAGATCCATGGCATTAAGGCTTTCGCAGCACGTTGCACTGTTTTAGTCCCCTTACATCTTTCTGCTACCGATTTCTTTCTCATATTTTTCTCTGTAACTAAGTTAAATGCCAACACTAAATTGAAATTTCACTTCTGAGCAGGAGACATTTACAGTGTAGATGCACTTGACTCGATTTTCAAGACAAAATGTAACTTATAACCTTTTGCTGCTAACCCTATCACTTGTTTCTCTAGGTTAATTTTAATAAAATTTAATTATCAATAGGTAGTAAATAATTCAAATTATAGTAAATAAAGGTTTACCCACGTTACCAGATCATTTTTCACCAGTGGAGGACAGTAAAGTTAAAAACAGAGGACAACTGCGGATTTTTTCTTCCAGTGGAGGGCAACTGGGAGGACAATGGACCTTTCATTTAAAACCTGATAAAGCAATACTGACGAACGCAACAATTTCTTGAAATTAACATAGAAATACTGACAGCCGCTGCAACCGGAACTCGAACCCGAATCTCTCAGTTGCCGGTTAGGTATGCTAACATTTACACCATCACGGCATGGCCAATTCTCTGTGTATATGGATGTTCCTCTGACCTAGACTCTCTCCCAACTCCTCATTGTTGGTTGCGAGGCCCAGGCACCCCACTCATGCGGGGATTTTTAGTTGAGGAATCTTTTTCTGCTATCATGCAGTACGAAAGAATAGATGTTATTCCTTTGTGAAACAACCATACACAAGGTTATTACTTTTTCACAAATAACCTTGTGTATGGTACATGTTGAAATAACCACAAAAACAACAATTTCTTACTTTCAAAATTCAGTTTTTACAGGGCAAGTTACATAAAAATCTTGTATATTTATTTATCTTCCTATCAAGTAATAAAATTTATTGAAAATGGAAAGTGGTTACCAAATGAACATTTTTGGTATGAACATTTGATTCAAATTAAGAAGGTTGGATCATAGGAGTACTAATATGTCAAATTCGGAGCTTTATAATATGGTACCTAGAGAATGGAGGACAATTTATTTATTTATTTATTTATTATTAAGTTTCAGATACAGCTTGAGTTGCAATTTTACACAGAAACAAAATAACAATGCAACAAACTAAATAACATCACTACAAACTAAATAACTTTGCTACAAACTAAATAACAAGAAATTAAATTTTAAACAACACATAACACAGCGATTGATATAAAAAACATAACGATTATAATACACAAGAGGAATAACTCACATATTTGTATTTAGCGTTCGATGGAAAGTGTGTTCAGATCCGAAAATATCAATATTTGAATCAAGGTTATTGTACATAATTACTAGTCTATGGAATAAGGAGCGCTGCAGTATACTTAGCCTAGGCGTGGCACAATGAAGGAGGTTATTATTTCTGGTTATTCGCAACGGAACACGGAAGTAAAATTTAGATATCAACTCTCCAGTTCTAAGCTTACCGTTAAGTATCTTGTATAAATACATCAAATCTGCCAGCTTGCGACGAGAAGAGGGTACGTGGAGACCAAGAACGGATAATAACTCTGGTTTGCTTAAGCTACGTACTGATGATATTCTTCTTTTGACTATAGCAAGAAAAAAGTTCAGAACAGAATCAATATGAGATAGATTAGAAATACTAGCCATGTTCCAAATTGGGGAGCAATATTCAATTTTAGGGGAGATGAAGGTTTTGTAGAACATACTCAATGAATGAAGGTCCTTAATTTCTGAAAATCTATAGAGAAGACCAAGTAAGCGCATAGAACTGTTAGTTACAGAAGTCACGTGATCAGCAAATAGAAGTTTTTTGTCAAATACCACTCCAAGGTCCTTTTGAGAAGAAACTTTAGCAATAGGATTATCATCAATGATATAGGCAGATGGGATTTGATTCCAATTCAAGATATTTACAAAAGAAGGGAGAACAGAAGGACGTGTCCTCCAAAAGGAGGACGCCTGGAAACCCTGGTTTACCGACCGTATAATTGACATCGCTTTCATGGAGATTAACATTAGAAGATTAATATAATTACAATTAACCTACATACACTGAACGATTCTCTTGTTTGGCTCGATAATCTCACTGGAAAACATTTGTCTGGGTTACCTAACTACAGTAGCTAAATATCCTACATATGAACAGGAAATTCAGAGAGAAACGTTCGTAATAAACCATCACCAAGGTAACAGATGCTACAAACAAGACTTGTTTTCTTCTCTATTTCATGTAATTTCCTCTCCCTCTTGTCAAACACTAAAACAACAACAACAATGACAAAAAAAAAGAAAGAGATCTGTTTATATGAATAAACTTGATAGCCTATTCCGCTCAATTTCAACAACGTTCTCGCCTTTTGTCCTTTCGTTAAAATCTGTACAAAGAAGCGTTTAATTTGATTTCACACATTTAACCACGTTACTCCACAATACCGTCTATGCTGTTACCATGTATATTCCAGAAGAGGAACGTGTTAATAATAGCTGCATTATTTCGCATGTGTTGTTCCACACGAGGGATGAACTTCCAATAAGAGGACAGTATTTCAATTGACTTGCTTCTGTTCCCCCCCCCCCCTTTTTTAATGGTCTAATTGTCTTGTTAATGAGTAGCACACCTGATTAAATTAGCTAATGATCAAGCAGAGGAAACCCTCACTGACATACTTTTCTCTCCATTTGCTTGTAGAGGTCATTCAGCTTCATGACAACGAAAGAGACAATCAATTGGAGCAAATTCACAGTCGATTCCTCTGTACAGGCCAATCAGGTTGACAATAGCCAATGTAAACCTCGAGCAAAAAAGTGCTAAACAATGTAAGAATTGAAATCCTCTTTTGTTCAACAAAATAGCATCAGAATGAATGTTGTGACTACAATAAAATCTGATCATTGTTCCGGTCAATTCTGAAAGAGCTAATGAGAGAGGTTCATTACTAGAAGAAAGGGAGACAGAATAGATTACTTAATTGACCCTTTTTTCTGGATTGTTTCAATCTACGCTTTGTTTTGAGTGTGTGTGCGCAAGTAAACATGTGTTAATTTAAAGAAGAAATACGATCCTCCAAATACCTGTAATTCAGTGCGGAAAATATATCGAAATGTTTAATGTCTGATATAAAAGATACAGATTGCTTCAAGACTGTTTAAAGTGCAGTTTAGAAGGTTTAGTTAAAGACTTTTTGTTGTATAAGAGTAACAGCCCCATGGCTTACTTTCGCTTGGAAGGCTTAGAATACAACCCTTAGGTGGTAAACAACAATAGAGTTTTGAACTGTTTTTGAATAACAAAGTAACTTTATTTTCCTGAATCAAAAGCTGATTTATCCATTGATTTAAATGGAAATCAATAAATATCGAAGATTATAATGACGGTTACCATTTCTTCTGCTCTTCCTCTATGTTCTACTACTAATGTTGCCAACTATGGGAAATACAGTCACTTGCACTCGCTCTCGAAAATAACGTATAAAGCAAACATTTAAGAGAGCTGGGTAAACAACAAAGTCCGAGAATTTTTCCCTTCGCCAGTAAGATTCACCATATCAACAAGCAGCCCTACAAGATATTTAGACAAATATTGGGCACGTCTTCTCCAAAAAGTAACTCCTCAAGTACATTGATGACAAATATAACGCTCTAGTTCCTTCGATTAAAACATTCAAGCTATGTCAGACAAGCTGTCCGGTAAGATGTCCTGTGGTAATTAAATGGTTCCTTCATCACATTATAAATTCTAAGATAATTGAGCAAGGTATCAACTTCAATTAAGTTATAACTGATACACCCATTAGTTTATCATTTCTATTGCCACTTCCATCAGTTTAAAACATTTAATAATTTATCATTTCCACTTCTAGTAATTTATAGCTTACAGTAACATTATTTTTAACTGTTATTTTCATTAGTTCATAGCTTTCTTTACCACTTTCAATATCTTATAACTTTGACTTCCATTTACTTAACGTTCATCTTCCATTAGTTAATAATATACATTACCACTTTCACTCAATTATAACTTTCATAATCATTATTTTATAACTAGCACTATCCCTTCAATTAGTTTATAACTTTCACTACACTTCCTTATATTATAATTTCAACTTCTATTTTAGTTTATAGCTTATACTTCCATTAGTCAATAAGTTCAATTTTCACCTCCATTGTTTAATAACATTCCTTACCACTTCAATTTTACTATAACTTCCATTTCCATTAATTTAAAATTTACAGTTCCAATATTTTATAACTTCCACTACCACTTTTATTAGTTGTAACTTCCACTTCCATTAATTTATATCTTTATTTTATAACGTCTATTATCTTGCATCGACTTTCATTAATTTATAACTTGCACTTTCATTAGAACTTCGATTATCACTTTCATTAATTTATATCTCTCATTACTACGTCCAAGTTCCACTTATCTCCATTTATTTAATACCTTCCATTACTATTTCCATTCAGCTTTCAATTTCACTTCCATTAATTTATTGATATGGGTACTTGTGGACTACAAGTACACGTGAATGCAAGTTACATTAGTGTTCAACCTTCGCTTTCTTGATGTAAATCACGGACTAGTTTCTCTATAAGTTGCCGTAATTTAAGGTTAATGGGAGAACGTAGCGCGTAGAAAGGAATTCGTCATTAAATGGACTACAACTAAATAGCACTATGAGTACACATTTATACACACTTGGATTTACTTACTTCTCTTCCATAAGGAAACGACTTCTACGAAATGCTAAGTACTTAACTACAAAATGATTGGAAGGACATGCAACTTTAAGACGTTAAAACGGGAACTGACTTTTTTTTAGTTTTATTATAAAATTGACTTTGTTCTTAACAATTATCCTATCCATTAGTCGACCAGAATTTAGAGTGTTTTGAGCAATACGTTATTTTTGACACTTTGTAATCAAGAACTTATTTCCACATACCTTATCAGATACACTTTTGAAGTCTGTCTTCACAATTTCAAGTAGCTAGTAAATGTTCCTTAATACTGTTCGTAAGTCTCACATCTTCTTCTTCTTCTCTTGCGATTGTCCGTAGTTATACTAAAGTTCTTAAAGATGGTATAGTTCATTGAGAATCTAACACTGTTCAGATTTTTGAGCTGTTATTCACTCTAAGTAAAATACTAAGTTCACTTTGCACAAACTAGTTATAGATAAACTAACTGATCTTGTTGATGTAACCGGGTCGATGGTAAAACCAAGACTGGCCTCATGAAACTCAGTTCCGTCTGGTTTAATTACTTGTGATTTGCGTGACCTTCTACGAAATGGTCTCTAAGCTAGGAGTTGATGGGGGTTTAGAATGTGGTTCTTTTTGTGAATCTTAAATCCTTGGGTTCACATAGATGATAGAGAGGTAATTCCGAAGTCAAGGTAAAGGGGCACGGGAACCGGATTTGCTATTGGTCTTTGGGTCAAAATAGTCATGGGAAGGAATGTAAATTATTTTAGTTGTGGACACCTGCCGGATGTTGTACATTTTTTCTTATTACATGTTTTGATCACCAAGTGAGAAGGAGTTTTATTTGTCCAATTTATGGTGGGATTTGTCCTTGTAAATGATCGTTTCATAAATAGTTCTTTATTATTTTTTTCTCTGTCGTTTCCTGTCTTAACACCTGTTTGAAATATGTACATAACTATCCTTGTAGAAGTTATTCTGATGTAATTTTTATATGAGGACTATCATGTCACTTTTGTAAATGGCGTATTTGTTTCTATGTTGAATTAAATGTTCGTTCTTTTATCGTTCGAATACAAGGCTGATTTCTTACCTTTTATTATTTCTGATTTTTATGAATTACATTTATAATATACCCTTTGTCTCTCAACACTCCAAATTAGATTAGGTTGCGTTGAGATCAGTTTACGCAATGCAAGTGCAAGGCAAATTAGGTTAGGTTGTTTTCATGCTAACTATGTAAGCTTAGGCTACGTTAGAGTGTTTTAAAAGTATATTTTGTTATAGATTTGATTGTTTTGATATGTACGGGAGTTAGATTAGGTTTTGATTATAGATTACCCTATGTTTTACCTGAAATGCATCATTATCCATATGCTCGATGTTTTACACCACTGGAAAGATTCCTTTTGTTTTAAACGTTAGCTTTTGTTCTACGATTGTAATCAACTTCGCATAAGATATGTCAGATAGGTGGTGCAACGAGAATTATGAATTTAGTAAATTAATAGCATGAATTGCACGTAACTTCATATGTGAAATGAAGTAAAACATTAAGTGATGAAACCATGTACAATTTGATATTTTCATATGAGCATTTTCTTACATGAATACGTAAATGTAGAATTGTAACATCATCTGTTTGTTAACACTACGTTACGTAAGGTAGCATGTCGAGATCTCTGAGGAGAGTTCAATATTATTATGCTCAAATGCTAATTGAATAAAGATTTATATCTCACACCAGGGGGTTTTATCTATCTGATTGGATTTGAGTATTTATTCTCGAATCCTTAATTCGAGGAGTAGCCCAGTACGTGGAAGGTCTTAAAATCCCTACAGTGGGCACCCATGATCAAGTTGTCCATTCATATTGCGTGACGTCATTGATGGAAGATTATACTAGTTGGACATACTCGACGAGTGACGTCAAACTTACTTAGAAGCAGGATTTTATCTACGCAGTAAACTTCTCTACTATTAATAATCTACTCCAGTTTACAAGTCCCACTAGTTTATAACTTTCACTTCCATTAATTAATAATTTCCACTTTCATTAACACTTCTATTTCCACTTGTTTGTTAGTTATATTACCATATATACTAGGCCTATCTTGTAATTTTAACATAGGTTAATTTATAGCTTAAACCTTTATTACTTCGTAATTTCTTTTATCACTTCTATTAGCACATCTATATCATTAATTTTCACTCCACTAATTTATTACTTCTGCTTGCCACTTCTATTGACACTTTGATTAGTTTTTAATTTCCACTCGCATCAGTTTAGCACTTATGTTTCTATTTGCATATAAATCTCACTTCAGTTACTATTCAAATACAACATTTTATGTTTTTTCTCTGACGGATTCCACACTTCCTCTTTTAAAAAACCTTCTACTTCATCATATTCAACATTGCTTCCACAATTCATTGAAGTTGTTTTGTAGCTTGACACGAGTTTATTCGAAAGAAGTATATCAATGGTTTGGATTGCTTCCTCGGAGTGTGTCTTATACTTGTGAGCAGAGGATCAGAGAGAAGCAGCAACCCAATTATTATGTCCATGTGACAAGTTTAAAATGTTCTCGAGAAATTCTGTCTCAACGAACGGATGTGTATATTTCGAGACCTTCAGCAGATTCTTCTGATAATTGTCCAATTGGCAGGAGAGCATAAGATACCAGGTGTGTAAATATGAAACCGGAATTTGTGCATAGATGACGTTAGCTGTCACTGTGGTTACCGTAAAACTGCGTCCTTGGCGCCATTTGCTTGTTTTGACTGCTGATAACGATTTGCAACTCAACCAGACAAGTTTCATGTCATAATGTAGTGTTTAATAGCGTTGAACATGGCGTAATTTGTACCTACAAACAACGATGTGCGGATAGCATTGATTTTTTGTTACCATTTGAAGAAAACTGCTGCAGAATCGCATCGCATGCTTGTCTAAGCTTACGGTGATCATGCTCTTGGTAGTCACAGTGCTATGCGTGGTTTACAAAATTTAAAAGTGGCGCTTTTGACGTGAGAAACGAAGAACCTGGAAGGCTACCAAGAAAGTTTGCAGAGAGCGAATTGCAAGGTTTGTTGGGTGACGATGACGCTCAAATGCAACAATAACTCGTGGACCAATTAAATGTGACACGAGAAGCAGTTTCCATACGTTTAAAAGCCATGGGCAAGATTCAGAAGGTGGGAAAGTGGGTTCCACATGCATTGACTGAACGACAGCAGGAAAACCGAAAAACCACTTGCGAAATTCTGCTCGCCAGGTACAAAAGGAAATCATTTCTACATCGAATTGTCACTGGTGACAAAAAGTGGATCTATTTCGAGAATTCTAAGCGTAAAAGATCATGGGTAACTCCAGGAGAACCGGCGACATCGACTGCAAGACCAAATCGCTATGGACGGAAGACAATGCTTTGTGTTTGGTGGGATCAGATGGGAACTCTATTATGAACTGCTGAAACCTGGCGAAACGGTTAATACCCAACGTTACCGGCAACAAATGATCGATTTTCATCAAGCTTTGCGTGAAAAACGACCAGAATATGATCAAAGACAACATAAAATGATTGTGCTTCACGATGATGCACCCTCCCATACAGCAAAACCGGTCAAGGAAACGATTGCAAAGTTTGGCTGAGAAATCCTTCCACATGCGGCTTACTCACCAGACTTGGCACCTTCCGATTTTCACTTATTTGCATCCATGGGACACGCACTTGCTGACCAGAGTTTCACATCTTACGAAAATGTACGAAAATGGCTTGATGGCTGGTTTGCAGCACAAAAGGCACAGTCTTTTGGTCTGGCATCCACACATTGCCGGAACGATGGCAGAAATGTATCGCTAGCGATGGCCAATACTTCGAATAAAATAGTTCTTACAAGTAAAGTACCCGAAGTGAGGACTCGAGTTGCTCATCAAGTGATACCTTAAATTGAAGCTAGTGACGAGTATAGTACACCTGTGAAATCCGAGCTGCAGAGCTCCAGTAATAAAAAAGTTATGGCGGGTCAAAGTTCAAATAGAAAGTGAATTTAGCTGCTTGTGATGTCCATGTTTTGCTGATTATCCCGATGGTAAGACGTCGTACGTTGCTCCCAATTAATGTAATGTGTAGAATGATATCCCTCTCTCTGCCTGATATCCCGCTTTCTTTTATTCCTTGTATGAATGTCCTTGTGCATGTTTGCTCCTGTTATTGATGTCAATAAAAGTTCTTTTTTCTTTTCGTTCCAGACAATGGAAGCAGGTGCTATCGTTCATGCTCTGTATGAGAAATATGGATTTGTTAATAGGAGAATGAATAGGTATGAAGATTCATTGTACAAACAAATAGTGGAGATACTTGAGGACAAAATGGAAATCATAGAAGAAGTTAGAACTCTTGGATTTGCTGGTGACAGTGATGAAAGCGATGATGGAGACTACGGTGATGACGTCTTTGATGAGGAAATGCCAAGTACATCGCAAGGTTCTCAAACACATCAAGAGTCTCCGACACCTGTAGCTTCTTCGCCAAAAAAACAAAAACACATCTTAGACGATGATTATAAAGAACCAGCTTACATGTTTTGGACACACAATGAGAACCCGGAAAAGAAACGAAGGAAAGTTTCATCCGTCAAGTCACAGTATAGATTAATTCAATCGAAAAATATCCTCTTTGAATATGAGAAAAAAAGGCAAAAACCCAGTTATAAGAAACTTAATGCAGCAGTTCACGATAAATTCAAAGTAATAGTCGAGAGATGTGCAATTATACACGACAGGACTCTTCGCTTTTGGGCTCTTCAGATAAGTAAAGAGCTAGATCCGGATAATACTCTACAATTCAAGGCATCTCGTCACTGGCTGTCTAATTTTAAAAAGAGAAACAATATCGTCAGTCGTTCTATCACACATAGGGTTAGCAAAACGTGGAAATCAAAAGAGGCTGAATTAAATGATTGTATCAATGTGTAGTACTTTGTATGTGCCTCTTTCCTTCAAATGAATCGCGTTTCAATTCAAAACCATGTCCTTCTGACATTTGTTCTGCCTTTCGTTGTGACTTCTTTCAATACAATTCGCTTTCTCTTTGAACTTTGACCCGCCATAACCGTTTTATTTCTGGAACTCTGCAGCTAGGATTTCACAGGTGTACTATACTCGTCACTAGCTTCAATTTAAGGTATCACTTGATGAGCAACTCGAGTCCTCACTTCGGGTACTTTACTTGTTAGCATTGTCATCCAATCACTGTGTCTTTTCTGTACATAAATTCTGGTTTCATATTTACGCACCTGGTATAATGGTAGGTCCGCGAAACAAAATTTTGTGCATGGTGGGTAACTTTCGGTATTGTGAATTTAACTGAATGCATAGTATGTCTCTATCGAAGGTATACGCAGGAAAGTTTCCACATTGCCTGTTTGAAATGACATATAATGTTACTTTAATTCTGTGTATCAATTGACATTCAACACCAGTTATTGTAGCTGATAGATCAACATCTTTCTTTTCTTTCTTGGATAGGGTATTAAGATGCCACTGTAGAAGGGTGTCTTCTTTTTGTGAATCTTCTTTACCCGTCTTATCTCTCATATGAGAAGGTATTTTATAGCCCAAACATGAGTTTATTAATGCTATATATTGTCTTTTTGTGTTTCTTCATGAAATATTATTTATATCCAATTATATGATAGCTAAAATCAAGATGTGAAGATATTTATTAACTTTTTGTAGGTGTGCACTAAACACTTATATTTCATATACTTTCGCTAGCACTGTAGATTTTTCATCAGGTGTGAATATTCTTGTAAACTTCAACTTCAATACGCGCACCTCACGGCACTCACGGGTTCTTGTAAACTTAAGAGTAATGAAGTTTTAAATACTGATTGCATTTCTATGTGAGTAATTTTCCTCTTCTTTTAACTTTTTATTTTTTATATGTCCTCATATAAATTTGATGTTTGGTTATTTAAATCATTATGAATGATGACATAAATCTTGATAGAAATTTTTCTTTTCACAGTAGTTCATAATAGACCTATGCAATTTTTCTGACGTCTCTATTTTTTTTTTTTTTTTTTTTTTTTTTAAGGAAGTCTGCTGGAAGTTTTAGTAAAACTTACAGATGCTAATTAATTATGTTATGATAGCACTGAATTAAAATTTAAGAAGTTTATTGAATCTTGAAGAGAGCAAATTTTGTAGAAGGAATGAATTTAGTGAAGTTATAATAGACTGTTATTTTTCCGGAGAAAACTTAATAAAATGTACCCTATTTGACTTTTGGGAGATGCAAATGGGGAGTTTATAGAGTATGGTAAAGGGATTTTTGTTCTTTTAAGAGCATTTAATAGATTTTTGCGATGATTTGTATATTTTTTACATTCGAAAAATAAATGATTGGCATCTGCTAAAGAATCGTCATTGAGACAGTCACATGTTGGTGAATCTGCTAAATTAATTTTGTAAAGATCACCTTTGGTCATGATGTGCTGAGAACGTAGTCTATTGATGAGGACTATTACTTGACGACATGTTTTAACTTGATGGAACCATGGTTTATTTTTTCCTAACTGAATCTGAGGTTTTTGGATTTGAGTTGAAAGTATTGGATGTTCATGAACCCAATTGATATAATGTTCTTGTACTTTTCTTTTTACTCTCTCTAATAAATCTGTCCAAAACAGTAGAATATGAGTTGTGTTGCTAATTTTGGTGGCATTTTTTGCTAGAAGGTCGGTATGATTATGATGGTACGAAAATGAGTGAGCTTTTATGTATGTGATATGAACTGTGCGTCCCTGTCCTGATAACAATTGTAAAGCATATAAAGTGTTAATTACATGAGGAGATATTTTAAATAGTTTTTTTTTGGGGGGGGGGGGAATTAACGCCTGGATTGCTGCTTGAGAATCTGTTAAAATGAGTAGATGAGAATTTGATATGGATTGAGCATATTTTGTTGCTAGGAATATACCATCAATTTCTGCTGTAAATATGGAAGCAAATTTTGGCAGTTTAATTTGCTTATAATAATGATTTTTGGGTCATAAATGGCTGTACCCGTGCCTGATGAGGTACGTAGATCAACATCAATAAATAATCTTTATGTTGCCATCTTTCACATTGCCGTAACCTGGTTTCGGAACGTCAACAATTAATCAGATTTAATTTTTAAATTGTTGTTGAATGTCTGTCTCCCTTTCATTACATCCTTTCCATGTTAATGTTTGCAATTTTGTATCGGTAATTTATAGGACAGATGTAAATGCTCTCAAATAATATTATTCCGGCGTCAAGAATGGACAAGCCAAACTTCATTGTTTCCGGTTTCACCTCTTAACAAATTATTAAATTTCTTAGAAGTGGCTAAACGTAAGACCTGAGATGTCATAAGGGAATATAACGTTTTACTTCTTGATATAACAATTTCACATTGCCTTCTGGAAAGACCAGATTTTTTTAATATTGGCAAAGGTTCTGAATGCGTTAACGTAGGTTTCTCTTGCACGTTGCTGTTGGTTTACCCATCCCATCTTTTGTTGCTCGTGATGGAGACTTTGTAACTTTTCTTCAAGGCATATGCTTATCCAGCTGTTCATAATTTTCTGGAAAAATTTCCAAGTATTCATATCATGATACGATGTTATTTACAGCGCTTTGCTTAATCACTAGGCAACAAATTTAAACTTTTTTCTTGTAACCGGAATCAGAGTAGCTGCTTTTTACTAATTTCGTTGGATGTATTCAATGGTGTATTCAGAAATTTTCTATCACGTCACATTACTGAGTTACACAATATGGCCATTTTTAATATCCCATATAGGCTCACTATACATAGTGCGTCATGTGTTGGGATGGTAAAACTCTAAAACATATTTAGTTGCACTGAAATTGCAAAAACACATTAGATAAAATGGTTCTAAGAAATACATACCTGTTACTGTTTTAAATAAACACCAGTTGATGGCCTTTTGTAAGATGTAGTGTTGGACTCCCTGCACAGAAACCAGCAGTAGTCGCCCATCATTGAAGCATCCCATCTACCTTGGTAACGACGTTCCTTTTGTGAAATTTCTTGGTGGAATCGCTGCCCGTGTTCGTCACTCGCGTCACACAAATTTGGAGGGAAAAACTCCAAATGAGAATTGAGGAATTGTACCTTCAATGACATTCGACAGCCAAGAACTTGATAGGTTGCTATCAAATCATCAACCAACTGTACATAGTGAGTACATATTGACTCCTGTATTTCCCCAGCTTCACATACCGCAGCAAAGGAATTTCATACAGCTGCTTCAAAGTTATCCATTGTATTTTCAAAAGCTGGGTCATGAAGTAATTTCCTTATCTGAGGGCCAACAAAAATCCCTGCTACAAGCTTTGTTTCACTCAAGTTGGGAATTTAAATACTTGAAAGGTTTACTGTCCTTGTCCAGAGCCTTTACAAATGTACTCATTAAATCAAGTTTGATGTATACTGGCGGAAGTAAGATATAGTTAGCATCAATCAATGGAATAGTTTGTACATTTTGCTCAATAACAGTGCAAGAAATGAAAACCCAATGCACAAGTAATAAATATTGGTGACCACTTATCCAGTGCTCAGTACTTGTGAGATTAGGTTTTCATTTCTTACCCTGTTTCAAGAAGAACAGAGTATTTCCAGACTTTTCAATCAACTACGCATACTAATGTCACATTTCATTATCTCTCTAAAAATACATTTAGGGCAAAACTAGCTTCACCAAATTATCTGATAAAATTCTAGTCCAGATTGATATGTTATATGACTCCCTTCCCATTTAAAAAATCGAGCAACATTCAAGATGGGTGATTTCAAGATGGTTGCCATGACAAAGATATCCGTCCCACAAAAATAAAAAGCGCATTGATCTGGTATCTATTCTTATGTATTTGTTTTCCATTATTTCAAGCATGTTACAAATAAACTCGGGTTTTCCAACTTACATCACACTATAAGTACCCATTCTTATGACTGAAACTTTTGGCCACTACGCCCGTCTTTATAGACGAAAGCACTTTTAATCATGCTTTTTGCTGCTTTCTGATGTGCCTTATTCCTCTATCAAGTTTGGTCGAAAAAGCAGTTTGAAGCATCGGTAGGAATACTTCTTAGTAAGAGTGCAGGGTCAAACACTTATTTATCACAGGCATCAGCTAAGATTTGGAACCAATCAGAAAAGATGATTGGGTTAAGAAAAGAATAAAGATTAGCTCACAAATGCAGATAATAATACCGGAGAGGAGGAACATGAGAAAAGGAGCACTCCTGAAATAAGAAGAGCATCTAGAGAGAGTAAATGTCCAGAAGAATCCTGGACTGAGTTCTTTAGTAGTAACATAATTATGTCATTGTTACATACAAATAGGAATTCTCTCTACAGAAAGTTTTGATCCGAAACCTCATCAATCAATGCTGCTCACTAGTTTTACTATTTACTTCAGTTCTGATCTTGGATTGAAAAGATGTGAGGGAAGGAGGATGCAATGGTAGGCAGGCAACGCAAGTTTTAAACGAACCCATCAATCAAAGAAAGAAAAAATAAAAAAATAAAGACATACTTTTCTTAAACAATTCATACTAAATAGTAAAAAATAATTTTGTTTATGCATGACTATAAAGAAAAACATGAGGCGCACTCTTACATGCAGTGACTTTATAAATTCTTGAATTGACGCGCCTCGTGCTTTTCTTTTAGTCACGCAGAAACAAAATTATTTTTTTTTACTTTTTAGTACGAATTGTTTAAGAAAAGTATGTCTTTAATAAGTTATTTTCTAATTTCTTTTCGAGTTATTTCTGCTTTCGGATACTTTTTTCTCAAGCTTGACCCAAATCCTAAAGTGTTGTGCAACCAGTCAAACGCCGCTTCGTTGCAGGCTAGTATTTATTTTAGAATAAAGACGTTACATATATGCAAGTAAAAACGGAATATTGTATTGTCACCCGACTTACGTCACTGTGGAAAATTCCATCATTGTATGATGTCGGGAAATGAGTTAAATTAACGTTGCAAGACTTGAAAACATCACGAATTATTGTGAACTAAAGAAAAGTCATTTAAAAAATAGGGTTCTTGAGTTTAGACTACAAAAATTCGGTTTGGTGATCCTTATAAAAGTGTAGTTGTTTTATATCCTTGAAGTAATTGTATAAACGGCTATTGGCTTTTTTTAGGATTTCATCGATTGGGATCCAAGAAAACAAATCCGGTATAAGGAGTCATCATTATAGTGTGATTGTATATTTTGTTAGATAAATCTGCTTGCTAATAATGTTAAAATATACGGTTAGTCTATATTCGAAGGTCTACCATGTTTTATTATTCGTTTGCTTCAGTTTTGGACGCATCGAGCATGATTGCTCCCAATGTGATCACGAAAGCTGACTTGGATTACCTTACGATTGATTGGGCATTGTTTTAGATACTCCCCGAAACCATTTCCTGTACTTATCCTAAATATCTTGTGTAATAAAAAGTAATCCATTATTTTTGCATGACATTGAAGGTTTGACTTACCATAGTTAGAATGATCCGATTTAGGTCACATATGCGCCGTTTTGTTCGATAACGTGTTACCATTTGGAAGGTAATATCATGATGCCTCGCTCATAGAAGCCCTTGTCCCTATTGGCAAAAAATTGAGACAGTCGATTTTCAAAAGCCTCTCTTGAAGCGAATTTTTCACCAGCAAACGTGTTCGCCATGGACAGGAACAGATGGTAATCACTCGGTGCCAGGTCCGGACTATAAGGTGGATGCATAAGAACCTCCCAACCAAGCTCCCGGAGCTTCTGGCGAGTCACTATCGATGTGTGTGGCCTGGCGTTGTCCTGGTGGAACACAATGCCTCTCCTATTGGCCAAAGCTGGGAGATTGCTGCCTTCAGACGGTCCAATTGTTGACAGTATAGTTCCGAGTTAAGGGTTTGGCCGTAGGGGAGCAGCTCATAGTAGATAATTCCCTG
>JAGDQP010007276.1:0-28198 GCA_022664845.1 Lepisma saccharinum
ACAACAATTTCTAGGTTTCAAATAGGTATCGGAGACATTGCTTTTGCAACGGTCGCATCAACTCTTGCGCCAGTGGTACGAACCACAAAGGTCGCCATATTTGATGAATAGTCGTAGCTTTCACGCAAACATACAGCTGTCAAAAAATTCAGATCATAACCAAACTCTGTGTGTTTCTTCTATGTACATTTTTAACCAATCCCGTCACCTTCTTGTCCTCTTTCTTACCTCTTTATCTTCAATCACCGTCAAGGCTTCCTCGATCCCGTAGATCATCTCTTCAATATCCACCTGCTTTTTTGCCACTTTGAACTTGTATCCCAAACTTATAAATTTTTCCTCCTCCTCCTTTATCTCAGCTTCACCCAACATTACCGCTCTTCTTCTAAGTCTTCTTCCTTCCTTCTTCCTTCCAACCAAGTTCTTCCCTTTTTCCATAAGCCTACATCTCACTTTATCTCTAAACACCCCTTCCCACTTTTCTATTGCTACCAAAGTCATCTCTCTGGTAAAAACACTCAAACCGTCTTGTATCTCTTCCTTAAACTTCTCACTCAGTTTGCTAAGCTTAACTATCTCTTTTTTATCTTCCTGATTTCGTTCCATATAAGTTCTTTTTGCAACTTCATTAACAGTTTATGCCGCCTCTTTGTATTGCACACTACACCTTTCTTCTGCACTACTAGTCCTTTCCGTGTCACTTCCTCTTCTAAGCACTTCTTCAAAAATTTCTCGTTGTTCCTTCTTGGTCTCCTTCCTTCTGCTGTCCTTAAACTCGTCTATTTCCTTTTCAGCTTCGGAAAATGTCCTATGTGGATATAATTATTTTGAGACTTTGTATCCATATTTAATTTAATAAAAACAGACTGACAAGGCTATTACACTTAAATTTATTGTAAAAGCACACAGCAAGCGTTAAAGTTTTACGTTACTATTTGTTTTTACAATAAAGTGGAATAACCTTGTCAGCCTGTTTTAATTAAGTAGTATGGATACAAGGCTTCATTATAATTATACTCACAAAAAGGGTATATTGTAAAACTTTTGACTTCTACAGCGTGTCTAAAAGTAATTGTGATGAATATAAGGTTGAATTCCTCAGATCGAAACACGTAAAATGTCCTTTTGAAGAAATGTCAACACTGCCTGGCTTTTGAGCTAAAAGCACCCAAATGTATCTAGGCATGTTCGTATATGACGTAAAATCTCTACAAATAATGACGTAAGGTGTGTCGGTTTAATAACATACAATTAACACTGTACCCAAGAAATGTATTTAAGGTTTTTTGAATAACGAATGCAATTTGTAGAAAAAAATTATGCTTGTCTACAGGGTAAAGTCAATTACATGACATTAAATTTCACGTGGAAATTCCCTCTATGGCGCAGCCCGTCGACGATAAACTTAGCTCAAGCACAAAACATGAATACAAACTGATATCCACTGATACAAACGTGGTCAGAGCGCTCACCTCTGGTGCGTGAGGTCCACGGTTCGATCCCATCTCATGTCATGTGGGCTTTGTTTCTGTGTGTGGCTTTCTCGGTTCATTCTTTCCCGTTTCCTCCCAGTTTCTCTATTCCAATTCTCCTATCATCATCCATACAGCCTGAAGTTGACTAAAGGTCTTAAAATTAAGTTCAAATCACAAATTTCACTATTATTTGCGTTGTAATTCTTGAAAAAAGGCTGCATTCTTGTTTCCCTGTGAAGAATTTCTCTCTCAAATTATGACCATCACTTTTGAAACGCCCTGTATATGAGTTGGGAACAATAATGAAAATTCACTACGCTGGACAAATCTTCTCTCAAAATATTTGAGTTCTTCATTTAACATGAGAATAACCACAATTTATGTGGGGAAAAAATCTATCGATTAATCAAAATGTTTACGTTTTCAGCTGCCAACATGTGGGATTTTAAAATATAATATTCTTGACCTCAGAATCAAGTTCAAGACACACTGAAACCCCTGTATGGAATTTCATAAAAATCAGATGAGTATGACCTCTCGGCCAATTTGTTCGAGTAGATTTTGTTCGATCATTTTCAGCTCACTCGAAAATTTATGTTTGTGCTTTAAGCGTTCGAAATCCGCTTGAAGCACACTTCTAATACCAAATCTACGTGGATAGTTTAAATTACTGTATAAGAAATCAATCTTCCAAACAAGTTGCGATTAACATAGTAGCCCAACAGTATTATCGACCGATCAGACCAGACCCAGGCTGGGCCCGACCCGATTTGCTTCAAACGGGTCATACTTCAGAAAACAGACATTGAAGTATTCACTTCAATAAGGGTGCAGTCTATCAATACCAACAACTAAGCTTCTTTGTTCAGTAAATAGCACAACTAACGCAGCAACGCTCTGGCATCACTTCGTATTTTCCTGCCTGGGGCAAATTAACACTACCATAGGAACTCGGCAAACTTCCCCTAAAAGTACGGACGGTTTAAAATATAAAAACAGTTTGCCCACGGATAGTGGTGTAAATAAATAAATAATAATAATAAAGTTCCTTTTTTTTAAGGCAGCAATTTATAATACTGCTAACGGCTCTTTAAGAAAGAATTACTTTTATACAAATAACTACGAAGAAATACAAAATAAATTAAACCCTAGATACTTTAAGATTACAAACAGTTTTGAGAGTTTAGGTTGCCAACATTTTAGAAATCATTAAAAAAAAAAAAATCTTCCATACAGTATCTTAGCTTAAACATCATTCAACAACACAGAAGGAAGTTTTGGGTGCCCATGACCTCAGGCACCACAGCTGTCAGTGTTGCCAGCCTATTTTAAAATTCAACATGTAGAAATGCCTTTATTAATACAATTCTATAAGTGCATTGATTTACACCAAATCTGACATGCATGTTCATTAGATACTGGGACTGGTCATACAGGCACTGCAGGCACCGCGCCGTGCTTCGTTAATGTTGCTAAACGATTTTAAAAATTCTAGATTTCAAATTTGTTATCACTGGACCTATTAGCATTGATTTACACCAAATCTGACATGTACATTAGGTACTGGGACAGTTCATGTGGGTACTACCGGCTCCGCAGTTGTCAGTGTTGCCAATTTTTTTTTAATAGTAAGTGCTTTTATAACGAAGAACGTTTCAGGACCAAGCCTTGAATTTATGTACTTGGACGCATCATAGAGGTACTTCAAGTCTCACAGTTGACAGTGTTATCAAACAATTTTAAAAATTAAATATTTAATACTTCTACACAGTTTGACGTGTCGGCACCAAGCTTTGAGCATACATATTCGACACAATCGAAACGTACTGTACTTAAGCACGCAGTTATCAACGCTGTCACCCTATTTGAAAATTCAATTTTTCAAATGGCCCTCATACTGATAGCTATTACCATACTTTCAAAAAAGCGTGAAGGAAGCAGCGGGACGTGGCTACGTTATTATATAACTTGAAATAATACTTCTTAAAGCCCTATTGCAACAAACTCATTGGAAGAAACATTTTGTAATAGCTTCTTTATAAGAGTATTCATTATGGATTTATACAACTCATTTTTTAATATGCATATAACATATTTTTTGTTAAACTGTCTGTATATATTTTTACAGTAAGGAGGGAAGCTTGGAGCCCGAGGCATGAGGTGCAATGCCCACAAGTTTTTATAGGGAAACATGATGTACTAGTAAAGGCAAACATATATATCTGGCCTTGTATAGAAGGTTATTTCTCAAGATTTTGAAGTAATATAATTGATTTTTGCGGACGGTAATTATGATAAAAAAAAATATTTTCCTTGAATAATATTGTAATTAGAAAATAACGTATTGTATATACGGGATGAAGCATATTTCGGTAAGAATTCATAGTTTTTCAGTTTACATAAAAATGTCTTTGAAGTTGTTTTATCTCTAGGAACTTAATTCCTAGAAATTATAAGAACTTCTTCCTATAATTCAAAATATTTCTTCAGTTTCCCCTTAAGATTTATTAATATTTTATTGCAAACTATAGCAAATAACTTCAGTTCATATGTCCTTACGTAACGTCTTATGTTTGTCAAGGTGAAGATATAGCAAACAAGCAATGCGGCAGTGAATTCATAAATAATCCCATCATTTGCCTCGTAAAGCTGCAGCAAAACAAAGAAATAGAAAATTGGGATAAATGTGTGAGGAAACTCCAATCCTGTTGATTAGTTTCATTATCTGCAGCGTAAAGCATTAATACTTGCTGTATAAAAAACCGCATTTTGAAAATAATAAAACATGAAAAAGAACCATGTTTTTCATTTTAAAAAAATCACAGAAAACAGAATCTTTTTTTTTTTTTTTTTACAACACAACACATGGAGGTTTCTCGACTTCTTATAAAACAAATATACACAAGAAAGTTTTAGAAAATCATAATAAAAAACTTCCACACACGAATAGTGTAAAAAAGGATCTCTCTCCACCGACATGTGTGTATTAAGTCCAATCACGGCTGGAAGAAATAGAAAAATGAAGTAAATTAAACCGACCTGAAAGGACCTGCCACTTAGGCGAAACACTGAAAATATTGACAAAAAAGATATTCACTCGGTACCTTGAAATAGTTGATCGCTTTGCTATATTAAAAAAAATGGATTTTAAAAGAATTCAAGGATAAGAAAATTTCCAAGATGCAGTTATCATAAACCTCCTTATGCCCTGCCTTAGCAGTCCTAGCAACCAAAGCCTGGTCATTTCCGGAACTGTACCACTAAAAAAACACAAATAAAAGAGAATTAAAAAGGGGGTCAGTAACATTAATCTCACACTTATTACAAAAAACTACAAGTTACAAAGAGAACTTTAGGATTAGTTCCGGGAGGTTCTCTTTGTAACTTCACTATTAGCTCCGGAGCGGATGTATGTCACTGTGCGGCAATACCAGCATTGCTCATTAGAAAGCGAGTGCTTCTGCTACAAAAGAACGCAAAACCATATCGCTCGAATGACCCAAAATAAACTTCAGAAACTTGAGGGATTTTAAATTTAGCAACATCCAGTATAAAGTCCGGACCTCGCGTCATCCGACTACTGCATATTTCGATCGATGGCTCGCTTCCTGCGATCACGAAACTTCAACAATTGAGAGGAAGCGGAAGCTACTGTGCAGGAGTTTTTCACCTCGAACGACACGAACTGATATCAGTGTGGGATCGAAGAACTGGCAGGAAAGTGACTTTAGACGGTGAAACACGATGGTCTTTACTTTGAGTGCTAGGCGGCTTTCGATGTAACTTGACGAATAAAGCAACTAAGTGACCATAATACTGCAAAACTTTTGACTAATTCATGTATTTTTACATTCTTTCCTTTAATTCACAATGATTCGTGGTATCCTCAATTTAACTCATTTGAAATTTTACACAGCGACGTTAAGTCGGGTGACAATATAATATTCCATTGCTACTGCTACAATATAATATTTAGATATTTTTAAGCATATTTCGGTATTAATACCGTAGACTTTCTGTAGAGGAAGAGACACTCACACACGTGGATAGAACAAAAGACTAGGACTACAGTAGCGACACGTTGCGTATCGTCTGGAGAACAGTTGACTGCTGAATGGCGCGTGGAACAATTGACAACTGTACAGAGTGTGAGTACCGGATAGGATTGTGGAAGAAAACTTGTTGAAAAAGCAGAATAAACGGGTTAGAGTTATTGAAGGTTAAGTCCAGATTACATTTTCGCGCTCAAACCATGAATGGCCCCTTCCCACAGACGGCGTATTGAGGTGCTGGTCGTAGAGACTAAAATGTGGATTATGGAAACCAGGAAAGATAGATGAAAATTTGTGTTGTGAAACTCGGTGTGTAAGGAGACTGGGGCATCCGGTTTGTTAATAGTGCAAAAGTGGCGATGGTTATTAACACGAATGTTAAGAGGTTCACCTGTTTCCCCCACATTAAAGGCATCACAAAATTTGCAGGTTAGGAGGTATCTAACATTAGAAGTGTGTCACTCGGGATTTAGGGTGTATCGGTCATTAGCAGTACTGATACTGATTGTGAGAAAAGTGATGAAAATAGAGCAGGTCTTACATCTGGGTCTGATGCATGCATGGGCGCCGGTTTGCGGTGGGGGCGAGGAAGGATTTGTACGGACTAAGATGTTTCTAAGATTAGGTGAATGTTGAAAAACTAATCCCAGCTTGGTGGGGGCAGATTGGAGAATTTGGAAATGAGAGTGTAGGATTTGTTTGACATTGGTTAGTTTAGGATGGAACTGGGTGCTTAGAACAGGTGGGTTGGGGGTTTGAATGTGTGAGGATGCACGGCAAATCTGTTTGGTTACAAGTTTAGATGGGTAGCCTCGGTTGACTACAGCTTCCTGGAGGCGCTGGTTGTAAGTTTCAGTAGCAGAGGTGGTGGAATTCAAGCGTCGTCCTCTGAGTGAAAGGGAGAAAGGACTCGCTTTCTTGGTGTGGTAAAAATGGGAACCTGAGTAGTGTAAATACTGCATGTGTTGGTAGGTTTTATGTGAACGGAAGTATTGAGGGTGTTGTTTTCTAAAGTGATGTCTACGTCAAGCAATGTGACCCTTTTGTTAGATATGGACCAAGTGAACTGGACAACACGGAACTGATTCAGCTGTTCTACGAATATGTTGACACTGGTGACTCCTTAACATTAGAATATCATCCTTATCTAAACAAGTGGGTCAAGGGCTGAGTTTATAGGAAATCGTGTTCAAGCCTGCCCATAAACAGATTAGGATAAGAAGGTGTCATTCTCGTACCCATGGCTGTGCCTCGGATCTGAAGGTAATGTTTGTCGTCAAAGGTGAAGTTCTTACATGTGAGTATTAGGTTGGCCAGGTTAAGAAGAAAAGCTGTGGTAGGGCTATGAGGTTTGGGTCTCTTGTTAAAGAACAATTAAAAATTCCAAAGCTCCTAACCCATGGGCATGAGGAATGTTGGTATATAAGGAAGTATTATGGTGTAGGAACTATGGTGCAAAGCAGAGGCGGTTAATTTACGGATGATTTCTAAGAAGTGGTGAGTTTCGCGTATGTAGGTAGGCAGCGCTTGAACATATGGTTGAAGGAAGGAGTCAATGATAGCGGAAATGCGTTCAGTAGGGGAATTATAGCTGGTTACAATGGGTCTGCCTGGGTTACCTGATTTGTGGATCTTCGGTAATAGGTAAAAGGTCGAGGTACGTGGACTGTCCAGGGTTAGGTACTTTATGGACATTTCAGAAATGCCCTCACGAGGACCATTAGCGGTGCTGGCAGAGATAACTTAGGAGATGTAACGTTCGAGGTGGTGGTTGCTAGGAAGTGAAGGTGGGTCCATGTTTGAAGGAGGGGAGAAACATTCAAGGCTAGTAAGGTGGATCTGGAGTAGGAGGATTTTTGGCCCCAAAATAGCGGCATCTTTGCTGTGGATATTTTTTAACAACAGGAAGTGGTTGTATGGCTTGGAGGGGAAAAAAGTCAGTTCTTTACTGAGGATGTCAGATTCAGATTGAGTAAGGTTGTTGCTGGATAGGTTTACGATGGTGGTAGCAGTCGAATTTCCCGGGCGGTCCGGTATGTCTGAGGATTGGGTCGTGAGTGCAGATTGTTTATTATTATCGGGTGGTTGGGTTGTGGGAGTAGGTAATGATAATAGTGGTTCTGCAAGGGATCTAGGTGCTTTTCGTGTGGAAGAGGGAGAGACATCGCACATCCGGCTTGAAATGCATGGCTACACAGAAGCGATAATTTATTCAGGTGTTTCTGGTTCATGGAGGAGTGTAGATAACGGGCCTGGGTCCAAATGGTGCAAATTTGACTATGCTAATCATGGGAGGTCAACAAGAGGATTTTTGTGAGAGAATGGATGCTGGTCAACATGTTACATGCATATCTATTCATCTATCTATCTAGATAGATAGATAATATTACCCATAAACGCTGGTTGGCGTTTGGCTGTTTGCAGAACACTTTAGAATTTCTATAAAAAATTAATGAAAAAAATAAATTCTTAAACAATTCGTACTAAAAAGTAAAAAAAAAAAAATGTTTATGCATGACTAAAAAGAAAAGCATGAAGCGCGCTCTCATATAGTCACTTTATAAATTCTACAATTAGCGCCTCATGCTTTTGCTTTTAGTCATGCATAAACAAAATTATTTTTTTAATTTTAGTGTGAATTGTTTAAGAAAAGTACGTCTTTATAAAAAGATTTTTATTATTTTTTTTTAGTAAGAATTTTCCAATATCGTTCTTGTTTGTACTTTGTAGCCCGGTGGATAAGGGAAAGCACTATGCACTTAGTGATTAAAAGATGCCGTTTGGTACATAGGTCCCTTGGACTCTCCTGAACATTTTGAGAAGTGGAGACATCCGCTCCAGACCTGCAAGGGGGAGGGGAAGGGGGAATAGGGCCGTCCTTAAATTGCTACGTAGTTATTTAATTTTTCTTATTTTCTCGATTATATATTGTTGTTATTTCATAAATTATGCTTCAATTCACTCAACAAGCATAAATAAAGTGTGCTGAGACAGCTACTTAAATTTTGGGGGTCTAGGGGCGTAACCAGGGCTTTCTCATGGTGGGAGGGAGTAAGTAGTCAAGATGTGAGCCAGGAGGTGATTATATTTTCACCATTCAATTTTTCCTTACATTCTTATTGGTTTGGATTTTCCTTACAAATTGGAATGGGGTTGACTACCCCCCCCCCCTCCGCACCTATGTTTATGGAGGCTTAGGGAAAGAATCCTTAAGTAAAAAATCTTCCCTTTTAGCGCATGATTTCTCCGTAGAAAGGCGATCTTTGGCACAATAAAATATATATTGTAAACTAAAAAAAGATATTTTATTTCTTGAGCTTCTTGTACTATTCATACCACACTAATATACCACCGTTATCTCCCTGCAGAAAACATTTCTTTACACAAACAACACTTCAATAAGCTACATATCTTTATACAAACTACACTTCAATAAACTACATTTCTGTACACAAAATACACTTTACAGTTTTTCTTCATGGTAATTAAACACAATCACCATTGCAAGCACAGAGTTCAGTACACACACGATTTTGTTTTTTACATTTGCAATGCCCTAGACAACCCTTCTTGCATGCGCATGCAATGAGCTGGGTAGACTCCGAAATTAAAGGTAGTGTGATCCAAACTCGATTCCAGCCGTTGGGTGACTTTTCCCAACCCCGATCTGAAGGACTTGGAATGTCCTGGAGAGGAACGAGGGAACATGTTCCCTGCAAACATGTTCTCCTGGTAAGGAGAACCAAGGCATCTAAGGTTGGTGGTATTTGTTCCATTGTTTTTTCCTTTCTCCGTAAATAAATATTTTCTTGTGTCATTGATAGATGCTGTCTCTGACGACTTGTCATATAAGATTACTACAAACTTCTCTACTCCCTCCATGCTAGCTTCAAGGTTTCCACATCTAAGGCTGCGAAAGCTTTCAGTAGCTCCAGGGAAAGCAGTCCATGCATGCCAAGCTTTAATTTTGCCTCGCCCCTTGAAGGAGCACACCGTATCGCATCCTGTTACGGCATGGAATGCAATAAGTGCTCGACTCTTCTCCGGCCCCGTAATTGCTGCCATCTCGTGGAGTGGGCGATACCTAAGTTGCTTTCCTGTTCCAAAATAAACCCAGAGTTCTTCAAGATGTAGTTCCCAAAATAATGAAATACCTATGACAACAACATCTGTGTCCGTTGCACTAATGACAACTTTCTTCAGACCACGTGTACAGGTATCGGCCGCGTGCAAAAACATCCTGGTATCTGCTTCTTCTGGTTAAAGGGTCATAGGGGAGAGGTCTCGACGGTTTGGAAAGCAAATTACTTCTGTGCCGAGAGTGGAGTAAGTTTATTTCTCTTGACAACCGATTGTCATTATTTTTCTTCCTAGAAGTTCAAATAGTTCTGTCTTATTGTCATCCAATCTCAAACATTGCTCCCAGCAATTTCTTTTAGGTAGTGATGCGTTCAATGTTGCTTGAACTCGCTGGCCGGTTCCTTATTTCTCACGGGTTCCCTTCTTCAAGCTGTCATCTCGGTAAATGTCCCACACAACGTCTAGTCTCTTCACAGATTTCCTCTGTTTTCGTAAGTATGGAAGGAACTTTTCATCAGCATACTCCTCAAATGTTTTGGTATTACCAGGCTTTATCATGTGAACAAGAGCAGAGCCATCACAAATTTTAACATCTACACCAGGTTCAGACGAAGGGAGCTCTGGAGATGCATATTCTTTCAAGAGATTCAGAAGATCAGACTTGTTGCATGTCCTTGGTTGTCCGTAGGCACAAAGCGCTGGCCCCTGATTTTCATGTCGGAAAAAGTCGTCCAAGTTTCCCTCTCTATCCTGGCTTGCAATGTAGAGACGGCTAAATAACGCGCAGTCATTTTTCAGCGACATCTTTAACGCTGTAGTCTTACTTTTAAGTTTTCTCATTAGTCTTCCCAAAAATAGAGAATTGATTACATTTTATTGGATCCATGATCTTTGAGGCGGTGACTAGGCGCTCGTCAATAGTTTTTAAATTGTTCTTGGTCTTGTTTCTCAATACCTAATACAACATTCCCCACATTTTCTCTCATGACTACACGATCATTGATTCTAAAAAGATCTCCTGATGCCACAGAAAATGGGTTTACTGAATGCTCAAATGCACAAATGAGAGCGTCAACATGTACGGTAAACTTTGCTCTGTAGCCTGCAGTTTGTTCATGGTGTCTATACTCTGGTTTTTCTTGCCAAAGGCTTTCCTCATAGAATCTGAGCACGCGAATTAACTCTGGGCCAGCCACTAGGAAACGGCGTAGCGTGTCTGGATTTTCAGTGATGCCAATTATACCTCCATTTGATTTGAGGATAGCATTCAGCTGTTCATGAGCATGGTCCAGAGCGATGGCCGAAAATGTTTTTTGGGTCTTCCGTGCCACTAATGCACCTTCCCGAAATGCAGCCGCGACGTCTGAATTCCTCTTCTCCAGTAAAAGCATATCTCTGATGTGAACACTGATCCATCTTGCATAATTTACATGGTCGAGGGCAAAAAACCATGGTACACGGCTTATCAACGACTGTATATAAAGTTGCTTCTCTGAAGGAACGTACAAGTGACAAAATGTGAAGTTCAAGTCTGAGTACTATGTCCCAAAAGTTGAACATTGGTTGTTCTCGGCACATTTGTTGTCTCCATTCATCTATTGTAGTACTTTTAATGTCATTACACTCCTGGAAGGCCTTTATCTGTAGAGCATACAAAGTCGCAGCCGTGACTTCGTGGAGGTGCCTTGCTCTCTTCATGTGCGATACTTTCAGTGCAGCTTCAGCCTTGCCCAGGGTTGTGATTTCAGCATGGATAACCGTTTCCGACCAACCGCTTCCCTCAAGCAAATGTCCAACCATGCGCATAGCGGCTCTCAATATGTAGCCGTCCCATCATGATTACAAACTTGTGTTCCCCATGTGATTGGGGAAGGGAAAATTGAATCTGTTTCATTATAGCAAAACTCGACTGATCACCGACAAGCACTGGAGTCTGATTGGGATTAAGGATGGTGATATTCTGTCGTGCCACATTCATGGTGTGAAGGATCATAGCAGGAGAATTAGAGCTTTCTTGAAAGATAGGCAAAAGAGACATAATTGTTTGAGATGCTTCTTTAAGGCGATTAAATGACGCATGAAACGCTGCCCAGTTCATTCTACTTTCGAGATTTAAAGATTGTTCCAACCACAAAAGATCTGGATTGCTTGCTAGGAGATGGTTCCTCTAGGGGTAGGAATAAGCTTTCCCCTACTGGTAAATGGTTGTTGTCATGAAGAGACAAAAAGAAAGCTGGAACGGTTTCAAATGTTGCTGGAAGACGTGCAATTTTCCTGGTTTTTACATAAGCACGTGGCAATACAATTTGTCTGGCATCACCTGGGTTGTTCGAAGTAGGGTGTTGCAGTTCCATGTAAGCAAGTCTCAGCAGCGTTAGAGTTTGTATCATGTTATCAACATAAACAGTAGTGAACAATGACTTTCTTAGATTAGGAGGACATACTACTTGTTCGTAGGAGTACAAAGAGCACAATTCATTTGCGATGTCAGTCGAGATACTTCGGAGATGCTCGTACGATATGCCTAAGACGAGGATGTATAGCATATCAACTAATTCTTTCTTTCTTGTTTCTGCATGCATCTTTGCAGAAAGGTAAATGGCAACTGGAACATCTCTGTTTTTCTTGGTATTTGCAGTAAACACTCCTGTCTTCTTCGGTCGCACCCTTTTCACTGCATTGTAGCTGAGCAGTTGCGCAATAGTGAGTATACCCTGATTTCTGTTTGACCAATCCCTATTTTCAGCTGCAACACCAGGGTCTTCAACAATCATAGTGCGTACAGCGTTTCAGGCACGCTTTCTTTGTGATTACCTTCTAATAGCGATCTAGGGGAGTGATCCATTTCATGATTAAATATGTCCTGGCGTACTGCCTCTGCTGTTCTCATCATCTCCAACCCTTCCAAATCGAAATTGCGGCAACTTGATTCTACCGCAGCTTCAACATCTTTCTTGAAAGCCAAGAGCCACTCCTTTCCCTTTCCCCCCAACCTTCAAGATCAGAACACACATCTAAAATGCGGTATCTGAGGCGTGTGGAATGAACTCTTGCACCGATACCGAAGTCTCTAGGGCGCTTCTCATACAATTTGCAAATGTCTGACATTTTGAACACTACAGCGATCTCTGAGTTATCTTGTTCCTCTCTCAGCTTTCTTAACTATGTTGTAGAATCTTGTTAAACATATTGAGTGATACATAACATCTACGGGAGCCATGCTCTGCACTGCAATTTTACGAAGAACGTTTGTGTCTCGTAATAAATTTGCACCAGCGCGAACTCTTTCATCTATTTGATCTGTTAGGGCTACGTGTAATGGGGATTGCCTAGTTGCAGAGTCGTCGCAAAACAGACAAACTTTATCTTTTTCTGGTTGGCTCAGGCGTCTTGTCTTAATTAGGGAAGCTGGACTTGAAACAACTGCATCCTCCTTCCTTTTGATGGCTCGATCCAACTGAGAGTTATTAAATTTCATATACCAACTCTTGTGCCACGACGCATTATTTATCCGAAGTGTGTTTTCTAGTCCAGAACCATGATCGATATTTAAAGGTAGTTCGCCCAGTTCATGAAAAGCCTGTAATTGTTTAGAAATTACCACATACCCATCCTTGGATGCTGTATTTTTGTTTCTTGTTGGATATGTAAGTTTGGACGAGTTAGTTTCTTGACAAAAGATGCACAAATCCCAATTGATTACATTTTGTGACATGTGAGCTTTTTATTTTTCCGGGTCCACAACGCGAAATGATTTTTCCATTGCTGGACAGACAAAGGTGGGGACGATAATTTAGTCAAACGTTTAATATCCAAATAAAATAGCCCAGCAATTAGGCAACACACAAGAAGCTAGACTTTCCGTAAATGAAAGTAAGGCTACAGCACAGATGTAGCTACTTTAAACATGTTATATGCCTTGACATGCATTTTTATATACAATGAACTAAACGGAACTTATCACACCTAATTTACTTCACAGAATTCACAAACAGCGTTTCTTCTTTTTCACGCTTCAGTATTCACTGATATCGTACATTTTTCATACAAAAGAACGACTTTATTCACACTCTTATTACACCACAACACTGTTAACGCTTGTGCGGACAAACACTGAGCCCCAAATTCAGGTTAATAACATGGTGTGACTTCACAATCTTCTAGACGCCGAATAGGAAACAGTTCTGCAATCTGTGCTCTTCAAACACTACGTAAAGTAATTGGTGGGAGAGTCACCGTAGATTCAAGAAAATCCACCTAATCCTTGAACTCTTTGGAGGTGAAACCCTAAACCTGCAATTAAAAACACAATTGAATGAAAAATAAGGTATTGCTATCAAAATTTAAGCACAAAATGAATGTATTCAAATGCGGAAAATACTGCATTGCATGCATTTCAACGGAGAATTCCTGCGCAAATAGGTAAGATTTTGTACTTAAGGATTCTTTCCCTAAGCCTCCATAAATATAGCTGCGGGAAGGGGGGGGGGGGGGCTTATGGTAGTCAACCCTATTCCAATTTGTAAGGAAAATCCAATCCAGTAAGAATGTAAGGAAAAATTGAATGGTGAAAATATAATCACCTCCTGGCTCACATCTTTACTACCTACTCCCTCCCCCATGAGAAAACCCTGGTTACGCTCCTAGACCCCAGGATTTAAGTAGCTGTCTCAGCACACTTTATCTATGCCTGTTGAGTGAATTGAAGCATAATTTATGAAACAACAACAATATATAATCGAGAAAACAAGAAAAAATAAATAACTACGTAGCAATTTAAGGACGGCCCTATTCCCCCTTCCCCTCCCCCCTGCAGGTCTGGAGAAAATGTCTCAACTTCTCAAAATGTTCAGGAGGGTCCAAGGGACCTATGTACCAAACGGCACCAAAGTGCATAGATCATTAGAAATTTGGCTCTTAGCGACCGGACTATTGCGTTCAAACGTAATTATTTGATCCTTCGTCTTAAAACTCTGGGTATGCCTATAATATTGTTATAAATCATACTCTTTCTTGGCCAACAGAGAAGCAAGGTATTCATCTTCCTTTGTGTCTTGTATAACAGGTCTAAATCTCATCTGATTCACTTCGTTCTTCTGCAGGGAATACATAACATTCCTAGATGAGGATTCTTGGGTTAGAAACAAGCGGCATAACCTACCAAAAGCATGCAATATTTTCATTCCAACAGCCCTCATCCATACCATATCTACGCTCTTCCTGTCCATCTGTTCCTCTGATGACCTACTTCAAAATTATTTCAGTAGCCTCTCCTCAGCTCTCACTGACGGTAGATATCCCAATAACGTTATCCGTAAAATCTTGGAGTGCCAAAAATCACCAAAACTCAAACCGGCCTTCCTGCGAAGTACCTCCATTTCCAATCTCACTCAGTATCACCATAACCTTCAAGTCTTTAAATTAGCGTATCCCATCGTGACTGCGTCACCTGAGACTGAGTTTTTCCCTCATGCTCCAAAATATTCTACCGCAGACCCCCGAATCACAATACGATCAGGACCAGAACTGGACCTATGCATCTGTAGTGATGTTAATCCTTAGGTTTTGACAACTGTTTTATTAGTTAAGTAGTAACCATGGAGATGAGAATTCAACACGATTATTATAGTATCCATGGTGATACGAATAATATGACTCTGGATGACTTAAGATGTCTTGGAAGACATGTTTAACTTGCGGTACGTTAATAATAGATGGAAGGGATGCAAGTTGCTACGGGTATAATTTAACAATGATATGTATGCTACATTTATAATTATGACGATCATTCTAAAGTACATCGATCTAAAGACGAAGACACTGGATTGATAGACATCATCAGTACTTAGTAAATAATAACTTCCTTTATTAAGACTTAAGGTAGAGAATAAGTATGACCGGAGATGCATGTCCATGCATCCGCAACTTCGGAATATCACATGTCAGTATGTCTTGGGTCGTTAAGCAAAACTATTTAGTTACTGAATAAAAACAAAGTACAATAGCTGGTTACATTCAAATAAACCGGTCTAAAACAATAGATAAACGTAACTATAAAAAAGACACAATGTAGCCAGACCGTACTTAATTTAAATCACAGCATTCGCCGGACCTTTTAAAAAATAAAGCTTGCTGGTCTGAAAACAAACAGATTGGATCTACGTTAATCGAATCTAACATTACCAGCATCTACTTATAAAACATGACTTATTTTGCTCAACTGTCATCGCACAGACAGTTAAAGAAAAAGTCTTCCTTTAGATAAAAATCAGCCAAACAGATTAAAACATGTTGATACAATCAATTAATTTAAAGAATGACTTGAAAACACACTTCCGACACGATTAACAGAACGTAAACAAATCTTAAAGAGATAAAATTCAATGATTAAAACGATAGGCTGCCTTTTAGATCTAACCCCACGATTATCTTTTAAAAGGTTAGGACAGCTTGATGTCAAATTTAAGAATTATTTTTAAACACATGAGTAACGATTAGATATGAGTGTTCACTCAACGTAACAATTGTTAAAGAATTCTTTATGAAACTTGATTTTGTAACAGCATGTAGAACACACATAAAAGTAAAACCAAATCATAAAAGATTAAAGTACATGTAAAAAGTAATCAAAAGTATGTCAAAAAAATGCTTTAAACGATAAACATTTTCTTGGAAGACATGGCACCAGTCTTACATTAAGATGACTAAGTTGGAGATAATCAAGAAAAGCCCACACAAAAAAAATCTTTAATTGAAAGTGTTCCAACGAATGCTTGTTAAACATTCTGTAGAGCTAAGGATGTTGCGATGTTTGATCATGACATAGATATCCCTACACTGTCTTGTGGGAACACATCTATTTCGCAAAATTACCGTAAAACATAGAACCTTTCACAAAATGATAGAAGCTCCTTGAAATACGAAATGTTGATTGACGTTGCACTACCCTTGGACATTGACTTGATAGTTGGAATTAAGAAACACCACTAAAAGAGTTGAAGAAAGATTTTCCAACCACGTATGTAAGACTTTGTAGACAAATCTTACCACACTAATGTTGTTACGACTATATCTCCACGTAGATTTACGTACAAAACCATGCATGTTGATTTCTTCTTGTTGAGAACATCCTCTCGATTAATCCATCTGAGACACCCAAAATCCATGTAACCACGATCAGAATATGACTCTTCAATCCTTTAACGTGCAGTTACATGCCGAACGAAGATTAGAGTTGTCTTCTCTAAACTTCAGTAGATAGATAGATGCATTGTCTAGATGAGCTAAACTTAACAAAACACTGATTGTGACCAGCTCCGTTCACTGACCGATTTTATCCATCACATGCAATTAAGCCCTTGTAAAACTATAATTGCATCCCACATCTGTCTAAACCTGGACGATAGATGGAAAGGAAAAGATACGTTTAGCTCGAGATCCAAACTGATATCCATTTTCGCCTTGAAAATGACCATATACAGGATACGATTCAGTTCCATTAATTCTTGGAACCCTGAAAATCGCAGTGCAACCTAGTCGTCGTAGACTATGATTAGAGGATAGAAAAGAGCTTCTTGCAAACGTATCAAAATCTCGTGATAGCCTTGAAGAGATTTCCACTAGAAAAAGGTAAACATCAGAAAGTCTAATATCTCTCTCTCTCTCTCTCTCTCTCTCTCTCTCTCTCTATATATATATATATTTATATATATATATATATGCTTCAATGCGAGCGGTCCCGGGTTCGATTCCCGATGGGGGCTCAAATATTTCGGTGTTGACCCAGCATCGTGAGGACAATTGGGGAGCTGCTGTGAATAAAAGACAGTGGCGATCACAGTGAGAGCTTCAGCTCTCCTCTCCCAACCCGTCTGGTCAGCGTGGGAGCAGTAGACCAACTCCTCCCTTCGGGGAGAGGCCTCATCCACTAGCGGATTAAATATGGCTGTGATTTATTATTATTATTATTATTATTATATAAAAACTTGGTTGTAGAAATTTTTCACAATACTGGATAAAAAGGTGTTCTAAAAAGTTGGGCGCAAATTCTTCTTCCGGACGACTGCGCAATATATGATGTGTATTCAAATAAGAATAGATTCTCTAAGATTTGCGTAGAAATTTCATTACATGTCGAATTATATTTTGATGACAAAATCTAGAACACATTGATCTAAAGATGAAGACATTGGATTGATAGACATCATCAGTACTTTGTAAATAATAACTTCCTTTACTAAGACTTAAGGTAGTGAATAAGTATGACCGGAGATGCATGTCTATGCATCCGCAACCTCGGAATATAACATGTCAAGTATGTCTTAGGTCGTTAAGCAAAACTATTGATTAGTTAGTGAATAAAAACAAAGTACAACAGCTGGTTACATTCAAATAAACCGGTCTAAAACAATAGATAAACGTAACTATAAAAAAGACACAATGTAGCCAGACCGTACTTAATTTAAATCACAGCAATGTATACGAAAAGTTAACGTACTATATTGATCTAAAAGATGTTCAACTCCAATGTGGTTAATCTAGAAGATGTTAAGATACTTATGTGTACTTACGAAGTAATTGTTAGTAGTGTCGTACAGGTGAATTTATATTGTAATGAAGTGAAAGATTACTGGTAACTGTGGTTACTGTTTTCTGATGAAGATGTGTATTTATAAGAAAAGTTTAGAAGTGTATTCACAACATTTAAGGATGGACTTTGCCCTACTTCTTCCCCTAACTGAATATACTCTATTTCCTTATCTTTACTCTAACATAATACATTACAACGTAACAGTTTTCTGACGCAGTCGACATGACATCTTGTAGAGCACTAACAATGGAGAGATTCGACCAAAATTCAGGACATGGAAATCTATGTAGAACAATTTGAAACTTAGTGTCAAAGTATATGAGATTAAAAAAGAAATGGAGGTCATGACATTTTTTAAATGTATTAGTCATGAACTATATACAGTAATAAGAGATATCTTCGCTGTGGAAGATGTAAAGGATCAATGATTTTCGATGTTCAAACAAAAATTGTTAGAAAACTCCATAACGAAAGAAAATGTGATAGTTAAAATGTTCAAGTTCCACTCGCTGAAGCAAATGGAACTACTGTTCTCCCAAGATTTTATCATTAAGCTGAGGGGGGAAAAAAGAAAAGAAAGAAAAAAATGGAATGTTCGTTTTGAGATGCTTTAGAAGATTAAGCATTAAGAGATTAGTCGAAACGTTTGCTTGTCAATCCGCAAATAATATTACAGAAAGCATTGGACGTAATAGGAGTAGAAGAACAAGTGGAAAAAGTGCGTTATGTTTTCAGAAGAAAAGTACACCTTACACAGAATGTATGAACATAACATATAATAAGCTAAGAAGTAGAACAACCACTTTTGCCGGTGATAAAGTAGAGGATGATTGATTGAACAACGAAATGTTATTGTAGTGGAAGATCACACGAAAATTTCGCGAATCGTTACGCGAAAAAAATAATCTGCAAACAATGTAATAAGTTAGGTCATCTGGCCAGAGATTGTAGACAAAAGAAAACTGTGAGTACAAATCAGATGCAAGAAATACAACAGGCAGAGCAGAAATTTTCCTGATATGCATATTTTGAATACCCCACATTTGGAGAATATACTAACTTTATTTGACACGGAGGCTAATGAAGAAACCAACTTTGACGATGATGAAATATATCTAAGACTATCTTTATGAAATGTAGTTCCTAATTACAGTGATAAATTTACCTTTTACAATCATAGGCTCAATCGCCATGAATGTGTTATTTTTTAACTAAAAAAATGCTATAAATAAAAGTAGAGGAAGTGCAGTTGTTTACCCAAACAGAAACATCGATATATATTAAGCAATTAACAGATAAAGTAAAACACTGAACATTACTTATTTAGAACTTTCATTGCATATATACAGCACATCCAACGTATGAAAAAAGATCAAAATACTAAAGTTAATTAATTTGCTTCACGACATGAAAGGTACTATTTTGAGAACACACGAGCAGTAAGATAGAGATGTTGAGCACAATGTTACAAACTCTAAATGATAATATAATTTTCCAACTGAACAACTTTCAAATGACAAAAATAATCTTTCGAAGTAAGATGATAAAGTGTTAAAAAAGATGATCAAGCGAAAAGTGATACTTGCAATTAAGAAGATCTTCAGGAAAGACTACATACAAGAGCAGGCTTGGGCGATCTTCGTTATCAAAAGAGCGATCTTGAAACAAGTTCCTTTGTACAGGCTCAAACTGTATTCGAAACCTACCGCTTTGGCCTCGACTTCTTATAGAGCCAAGCAGTGTTGCCGGGTCTGACGGAAACGTTTCTCAGATCGTCACAAATTTGTTCAGAACGCAAGTTAAAATTACAGTAAGAATGTATCTGGCCTTACTTGTTAGTACATTGTAATCCTAAGGTCATGTGATGTTTGAATAATAACTCCTAGCAAGTTTACAACCAGAAACAATAAGGGAAAGGAATACGCCTATTTTTTTTTCTTCTAAATCACTATTCCTGCATTTCCACTATCGAAAAAGGTGTTTTACTAAGGAAAACTCGTGAAAAGTGTAGTTGGGATGCCCCACCACTGGAATTCAAAGTCGCGAATCCCAGTTCAGAGCTTCTCGAATGCACATCATACACAAACAAACTCCATGAATGGGGATATTGGTTTGTCAACTGTATCTAAGAAACTTGCGGTTAAAATATAGCAATCTTCGGTCAGTGTACAACCTCTCAGTATTATTTTGCCTGAAAGGATCAAATTTAAAGGTTGCTCTTTACATGAATTTGGTCACTGGACGTAGCTCAGTTGGTAGAGCGTTGACTTAGCAATCACACGATCCCAGCAGCCGCCCATCCAGGCGAAGGTTTGTCCAGGGTTCTTCCTCAATCACACCAGACAAACGCCGGGCTGATACCCAAGCCCTGGCCAACTACCTTCCACCTCGCCCCCCTATTCTGGAGGTTATCCTCCCTCAGCTATGCACAACAAATTGTTACTTAAAATATAGGCCCTCGCCGATTATTTTTCCCACATCCCTATTATTTCCCCTATCCCAGCCTGACTGTCAGCTAAAGGTGCCACATGGCCATTAAAATAATTCGATTCCAATCAATGAGCGTGTTTGAAAATCATACTGATTACTTTGAAGTGAAACATTTTCAGCATTATCATCACTCAAAGCATTAATGCTTATCTCAGAAGCAAAGAAACAAAACTGATAATACTTCTTCCAAATTATACACATTAATGCAAAAGAAGGCCCAAGTTGCTGTTTGGTCTTGTTGATTGATTGAATTCTTATTAAGGTCCTAAACGGGTTATTGAGCTTCTAATACAGAGCTACAGTTTTTTTTTCATAAAGTGGGCTCCGTACCACTGCGTTCAATGAACCCCGGTGGGATCTGAACCCTTAACCACACGTACAGTAAGCGAACGCGTAAACCCCTCAGCCACCCCGCCGTTGGTTTGGTCGTATGTGCTTGCAATTATCACGACGATGATGTGTTCTGCCAGAAGGCAGGTCCTGACCCGAATGTCCCTGAGTAAGTTGAACTTGTAGTGGTTTGCTACTGTTTTCCATCGGATGAAGATGACGTCATAAGGACGGGACATATGGTTTAACATGGGCTACAAACCTCTTGTGTTCCTGGGGGTCCTCGATTACAAGGCAGCTAGCATTACCACCCAGCAGAAAAACGGTTCAATAATTACCGGGTTCGATATAGGGTGGAGGTCTCGTATGCAATCCTGAGCGTGTTTCAATTCCACGATAATGTATCTCCCGTTCTTAAAAGCGATGCGCTTCGAATAAAATTAAACAAACAATTACCTTGAAAACTGGCAACATTGATCAAAATGAGCAATCTATTTGATAGTGGTAGCATTTTTATGTGTCACTATTCAACTTTGGCGAGGAGGTGCAAGTGGCCGGGGGAGAAAAAACTGCTCGCTGAGCGAGGTTTGCCTGCCCGTGTACAAGAGTTAAGGAATCCCAAACAACAAAGAAGAAGAATGGAAAGAAACAACGAATTAAAGAAATGAAAGAGGAACAGGCAAATTGACGGGAAACGATCAGAACTTCGATACAGAGAACTGGACTCAAGAGCAAGGTTACGCACATGTTCTAATCAAGACTAATTTTGCAATGCAACAACACAATATTACAAGATTTGTAACTACAGGGTATTCATAAAGTGCGTTCAGTTTACTAAAACTATTATGGTCATGTTAGAAACACCTTACGGGTTTATGTTAAAATACTCAGACTGTGCAATGATACACTGCATTAATTACAATGTTCTACAACGATTTGCTGTTTAGAAACTGTTAACGTTCTCTTGATTTTGAAATGGTAAATCAGAAAATGGAGTTAGTTTTGCTGTATCATGTACAGTTTCCTCAGAAGGGGAGAGGGGAAGGAAGCCGTATAGGCTACATGTATTTTTCCGAAAAAAGTACTTGTGTAAGATGTCCTAGATGTCATTTCGTTCCAAACCTCCTTGGAATAAGACCTGAATAGTAATCACCGAACCACAGTGGAATCAAAGATGTAATGTGGAGATCTAAAGATGATTTCTATGCACAGGATCTAAACTATCTGGTAGTACTGAATGGTGTCATGACGAGACACGTGTTGCGAGCGAAGATACAATGCCAATATAACTGTGATCGTGCTATGTCTTTTGTATTGGTAAGTGTCTGCGTGAGTGGATATGGAATGTAGGAGTGGTCGGGAAAGTCATCCCTAATCATTTCTGCTACATCTATGGGACTGCAAAGAAAAAAAAAAGTGAAAGGTGCATATTACGCTTATTTCAGACTAGAATTGGGAATCAAGACAAAAAAATTTGCGCCGCTTTCAGTGTGTAGATCTAGGAATAAATTCGATAAAGAGTAAAAAGAAATCTAGGCGTTACGGAATACCAACAATATAAGGTGCAGATGCAGACCACGATTTAGTGAGAGATTTGAGTTTGTCTAAACAGACTGCAAAATTATTAGGCTATTTGAGTTTGTCTAAACAGATTGCGAAACTATTAGGCTTCTAGAAAAGAGTTTACTGGCTTCAGGGACATCATCTTCATTACTCAGACACCATGAGACGGAATATGAGCAAGTGCTTTTTTTCTGCTGAAGAAACCTTAATGTATTGTAACGACGTTAGATAAGACTTTGTATTTTGGGCCATTTTAGTAACTAATGATTTCGGTCGGTCTCGATTCCACTAGCTGTTAAGTTTCTAAAATCCACAAACATCCATGCCCCAACCGGGATTCGAACCCAGAACCTTGAAGTCAGGAATCTTATGAAACACACAGGCGTGTTAAATGTTCGGAATCTGTCAGAGGTGGCTAATACAAACGCTTAATAAACTATAACCGAAACCAATGTAATTTAACGTACTGAACGATGTTATAACAAAATCCCCTATCGTGGCTTGAATCTTATTTACTGAACTGAACACAGATAGTAGAAATTAGTCACATTGACGAAAGAACGGGTTTAATTGTGAAAACTGTTTCCTCTCCGACACAATTGAAGGTTGGTGTTCCACAAGGTTCTGTACTCGGACCGCTAATATTTTTAATATACATCAACGATCTTCCACAATATGTCACACAAGGTAATACAATTCTTTATACGGATGATACAAATGTACTTATCAAGTCCGACATGATAAATCTCCAACAAGAGATAGACACAACGGTATCTCAATTGGAAACCTGGTTTGAAAATAATAAACTAAAATTAAACAGTGAAAAGACGAAATGCATAAATTTCCCTGTACACAAAAATTATGTATAATGAATAAAGAAATTGCATGTTCTAAATCTACAAAATTCCTCGGTGTGACAATAGACGAAGAATTAAACTGGAAGGAGCATGTGGATACATTATGCAGTAAACTCTCTTCAGCCATCTTTATAATTAGATCTTTGGTACATATTGTAAATAAGAATATTATATTAACCGTCTATCACGCAATATTTGAATCACAATTAAGATATGGAGAGGCGTTTTGGGGCTACTCTCTAAATAGGCAAAAACCATTTCTATGTCAGAAGCAAGCATTAAGAGCAATAACCGGTAAATCTAGAAGAACATATTTCGCAAATTAAATATATTAACTTTTCCCTCACTATACGTATATGAAGTCCTTCTCATGACGTTTAATAACATAGAACATTTAAACAAGAACTGTGGTAAACACAATCATTATACCAGACATAATCAAGACTTATCCCTGCCGGATCACAAAACAGCCACGTACTCGAAATCACAATATTATATGGGCATTAAATTATTTAATAAGTTGCCGGTAAATATTAAACTTGCAAAAGACAGAAACAGTTTTAAAACTATTTTAAGAAAATTACTTGTGGAACAATGCTTATATAGTGTGGAAGAGCTTTTAGAAACAACAATAAGCTAAAGAGGAAGTGAGTGGTACCTAGTATAATATTGATATTGTGTTCTTTGAAAATGTATCTTTGTATATATTATTCCATATTCACTGTTGTACTATAAAGCAATTGTAGCTTTATAATAGCTTTGTGGTATTTTCTGTAAATGTGTTATTTCTATCTTGTATTTCGTGTGTATGTATTGTCAACCGATCATGTACATATATGTGTGTGAAGATGTGTATGTATGTGTGTGTGTGTACTATATATGTTACTGAACTGACATGTTCTATACCAGTTTGCAATTTGCATGTACTTGGTCAAATGAACGCAAATCAATCAATCAATCAATCTATTCTCAAAATAAAGTTATTTCCACACAGCGTGTGTATAGGTAGGATAAACATCGTATTTATTCATCTTGAAGTAGATAGCTATGATTATAAATCTCATTTCACATCTAGCGAACTAATATAATCTCAATAAACGACATCACACAATTACAGTCACTGTTCAGCTCAGAGAAATATGGACCAACCATATATAATCTCAATTCATTTAAGACTAATATTTATAACAAACTTTCTTTCGAATCAAACTCATTCATTCAACATTTGTTTACATTGTTACTAACATAAAGTATGTTTCCTCAGTATCAATGTTTTGACCCAAGTCTGTGCATTAAATATCTTACAAGACGATGTGTACATGCTGACGTGAAATTTTGCCTCAGAATATGCAGAACACTAATATAAATCTACTACTACTACTACTACTACAAAAAAAAAAAAAAAAAACCTTTCATGCCTCGTTTCTGTTTTATGGTGAATTATTAATGTCAGCGGGTAGATTGCATTCTCCAAGTTGGAAACCTTGCATATCGAAAACGAAGCGGATCAGAACCCATATAGATATGAATACATTTTCTTGTTTGGAATTCGTCGGTGAAGTTTGTCTCACACATTAAGATACAATTACCGCCCATAAAATTCATTTTATCTTATCTTTATTAAGATACACATTCGGGAAAGGCGTAAGCCATAGTGCTGTTACCGCCCATGAAATTAATTTTATCTTATTTTATTAAGATACACTTTGTATACAGGCACTGTAAAGGAAGACTGATCTAGGTTCACTTCTTTTTTGTGTGTGGAAATGGGTTTTATACACAACACTGCTTTATATACTTGACTGCTCTTGATTGTGAAGAAGTTATGTATGTCAGGTGCCCTTCTTAATAGAGTAGCCTTATATATTCCTTTCCTCGCGGCAGAAATGTTAAAAATCTCCATCAAAAAGTTCATTTTCCACAAAGTTAATGAAACGAATATAGATCAGTCTTCCTCTATATCGCCCATACGCTTACAGCCTTGTGATCAAGGGATTCCGGTTTCAAAAATCGGTGGTGTTTGATTGTTTTGGAGCCTATGTTGATATGTAGATTCTGTCCTTAGAGCGTCAACTTCATCCGATGGAAGGCAATGGCAAACACCAACGGTTCACACTGCTCAGGGACCTTCGGGTCATAGAACACCAATCTCGTCGGTATATATATATATATATATATATATATATATGTGTGTGTGTGTGTGTGTGTGGTGTGTGTGGGGGGGGGGGGGGGAGGGGGGGGGGCTGTGAGTGGGACAGGGATATTTACAGACACTTCTTGGACTTCTTCACCATTTCACATGTAAGGTACTGAGGAAATTATGTTACTATATAATAAGCATTAATCTGCGTGTGTGAAGTTGGCCCCCAAATGTTTGGGCCAGCCGAGATTTTCTTTGGGCCAGTTAGAACTCAATTTGGGCTGGTTGGGCTAGCCACTTTCAGCTTTTGTGCTAGTCAAATAAAGAAGATAGGGGTGTCCAAAGTGTTCATAATGTGCAAACTCCATCTTAACGATCCGCCACTGAAACTTGGGCAAGGGTGATTTCACTCGAACCAGTAAGTACTCAATTTGGGCTGGTTGGGATAGCCACTTTCAGTTTTTGGGCTAGTAAAGATAAATGATGTTTAAAATTTGGGGTTAGTTTTGAGTTAACCCCTAAATATTTTGGTCAGGCGAGATTTTATTTCGCACAGGTAATAATACAGTTTTCAACAACTTTCAGTTGAGTTTAGAATTCCTTTCGACAATAAATAGAGTATATAATGTAGTGCCATGAATTTAACTTTAAACTGCACACTAACTCTCATGTCTTAAATTTTCTGTAATTTCATAGAGACCTTCCCAGTAGCATCCAAACCTGTTTTAAACGTTTATTTTTAGTTTAGTTCATTGACTAAACGTTACCGGTTGAAACAAGTACGTTTAATTTTAAATAATATTTCAACAGACTTGGTATTGTTGAAAAGATGTTAATTCAACGTGGAGTCAACTTTTACTTTCAACCATGGTACAGATTTCGTTTGATGGGATTCTTTCTAATTTAATGGAATACAATTTAATGAAAAGCCAATTTAATGCCAATAACTATTTTTTGTGTTCTCTTTTGTATGTTGAAAACACGTTGAATTTCAACCTATACTCCAACGAAAATTTGAATTCGTTGATAGGACGTTAATATTGCGTGCTTTTAACTATTATATTGAACTGCACCCTAGATTTTATCTTTGCAAGTTAATTGCATACAAATTATGCTTAAACGTGAATAGAAAAATTAACTACGTTTCTCACGTTCTTCATTTAGATGTTGAAAACAGATTGAATTTTAACTATATTTCAACGAACATTTAATTTCCTTAATAGTGTGATAATATGAAGTGTTTTCAACTTTCATTTTCAACTATGACATAGATTTCGCTTTATATGCGTTTCTCTAAAGCGACATATTGCACTTCTTGAGAAATACACATTTAATAGTGTAGCGATGGTCAAAGTGTTAAATAAGGAAAATGCACATAACAAAGAAAGAGGGAAAGTATTCTTTATTCTTATTCTTACATGATGGTGAACCGACACGTCTGGATTTGTGGCGTTTTCAAGATTGCCTTATTTTATAGGTACCGTAAAAGAGTAGTGAGTCCCAAGGTGATTACGTGGTCCAGTTGTAACGTGTCGAGTACCAACGACGAGTACGGAAGGTTCCAGCTTCGATTCCTGCAGCAGACACTTGGATTATTTACTGTTTGGAAGTTAATACTGTATAATATGATGAAAGCAACGGACAAAGTACAACTAAATGTGTATATCAACAGACAGCAATGATACTCTGTTTTGGCCAACTTCATCGTCCGCTTCTTGATCTCAACTAGTTTCTTCTCAACCAATATTCAACGTCGAATAAGCCGTTGAACAGGAGGGCATTTCGGTACATTTACAACTTTAAAATAACGTTTCGGTTCTAACGTTTAATCCACGTATTTTAAACGTACGTGCTACTGTGGCTCATGGGCTCTTGATTTTTTAAAAGAAAAAGTCCATAAAAGAAATGTACATCTGACGAGGTTACATACTTAGTGCTAATGAATGTGAAATTGCAGATATTGTGTTGAATTTCTGTGGATTATAGTTTTTGAAAGAAAACAATGCTTAAGGACCCGACACAAACCTTATGGAAATTGGATTTCGGTGGAATTGTCTGAACCGTGATATGTTGTAGATCTTGTTATCCTGAGAAATAGTCTCCATGGGCACAACCACCAATCACTGCCCACTTGACCACTACAAGGTAACATTTTGAAAACACTCGATGATAACAATATTCTTTGATTTTAGTGGAATTGTCTGAAATTTTGATATGTCGTAGATCTTGTCATTCTGAGAAAGATCTTCATGGTCACAACCACAAATCACTTACCTATTGGCCACTACGAGCCCACTTCGTTCAACACTTGCGAAGATATATTCCGAAGGGGTGGAATGGGCTATGGTGGTAATGATTTTATCCTCATAAAAATATCTGAATGTGGAGGTGTCTGTTGTGGCTGCCGAGCGACTGTAGCTTAGTTGGTAAAGCTTTGGTTCGGGTTCAAATCCCTGTTAGGGGTCAGTCCATTTCAAATCATCCCGCTAAAATGTCAAATGAAACCCATAGTCTCAGAACGGCATGAAATTTTTTTTGTTTACTCCACGTACCATCCTTATTAATCACCCCACATTTTAAATTGATATCTTATATACTTTTTAAGTTATTTTTTTTTTTTT
>JAGDQP010007276.1:33198-47176 GCA_022664845.1 Lepisma saccharinum
CGGGAACAACAAAAACGTATATCTTCCCAAACTAAAAAAAAAAAAAAAAATTAACTTAAAAAGTATATAAGATATCAATTTAAAATGTGGTGTGATTAATAAGGATGGTAAGTAGAGTAAACAAAAAAATTTCATGCAATTCTGAGACTATGGGTTTCATGACCTGGATGAATTGACATGGACTGACCCTTAGGCCATTCTGACTGGGTTTTTCCAGTTTTCCTCAGTCTCGCCAGGCGAATGCCGGTGTGGTACTTATACAATGGCCCTGCCGCTACCTTCTCCATCCTTTTGACCTTTCTCAGGACATATCCAATCCCTAGTAGCACATGCACGTCGACCGACATTGTTCAAATCCCCCACTATGTATTTCGATATTTGAAGTGAGTTCTAACTGGTCAGCCCAAAATGAGTTCTAACTGGCCTAAGTTTCAGTGGCGTATCGTTAAAATGCAGTTTCCACGTTTTGGACACCCTTTTATTTGACTAGCCCAAAAGCTGAAAGTTGCTAGCCCAACCAGCCCAAACTGAGTTCTAACTGGCCCAAAGAAAATCTTCGGCTGGCCCAACTTCACACACGCCATTAATCTTGATATATACATTTTCCTTTCCTCATGGCAACAGGCCTGCCAAGTTTTAATTGCAGAAAAAGCTGATATTGGTATCTACAAAAGCTGACAAAGGATAAGAAAAGTTGATATTGAACGTAATTGTTATTTAAAAACCTCCAAAGAACAACGCAATTTACTTGTGAGATTTACTTTTATTATACTCGTCAGTGGCATACTTAGCTTTCCTTTAAGAATTTTGCATCAAATTCCTGTTCAAAGTATTTCCCCTGATTCTTGGAACATAAAATACAGTTTTCTCTCCATCTTCGTGGAGGAACGGAACTGTTTTATTTTGTCAGACTCTCTCCTCTGATGCTTTGCTGCAAGGATGCAAAATTAAAACAAGCTGCACACCCTTGCACAGTTTTTATAGTTCCTTACACCATTACAATCAGTTTCTAAAGATAACTCCAAATTACCTGGCAATCTTCAAACGTTTCTGCAAGTTTGCGTTAGTTTACATCTGAATTGGATAAATTCATCATAGAAGAAAAAAAAATGTAATCACTGTTGAACTTGTATACATTTTTGAAGCTACTAAAAACATATTCACCACTGAACCAATTTTAACTGAGCATTTCTGTTATTCAAAACGAGAACTTAAGGAGACGAAAAAAAAAGTGCACTAATTTTTTCAACTTGGATGCGGAAAATAAAAGTGCACTAATTTTTTAAAATTTTATTCAAGGCCTTTAGCCTCTTCAGGAAGGAATTTTTTCGAAGAAGTATTTTTTGTTCGTAATTTTTTATTTTGTGTATTGCAACAACTTTTGAACATCCAACACGAAGATTTGGCTTATCTGTGACGTCATTTTCAAGTGTCCACATATGTGTACGTGTGACAAACCAGGTAATATCTATATATCCTTTATCATATATACGTATAATTGGCGTCTTTGTTTTTCTCTGAGGTTTTGGTTACGATTGAGTATAGTTAGGTTAGTGTAAGTTAGATTAGGTTCGATTAGGTTTGGTAATTTCATACAAACAAGAATTTCCACGCAATAACTAATTAGAGGTACAACTTCCGAGGGATTTTTAGCACACCACTGTATTGTAAAGACTAGATAAGTTTATGTGCTCTTTCATTGAAAATAGGTTCTTGAATATAAATAATAGTTTTCTCACACATTTTCAAGTGAATTTACACTATCAGTGCGAGCGGGTTCGCTTTCCGGTGGGGGCTCAAAATTCCGGTGTTGACCAACATCGTGAGGACAATTGGGGAGTTGCTGTGAATAAAAGACAGTGGCGATCACACTTGAGAGCTTCGGCTCTCCTCTCCCTACACGTCTGGTCAGCGTGGGAGCAGTAGACCAACTCCTCCCTCCGAAAGAGGCCTCATCCAGTAGTGGACTGAATATGGCTGTGAATTATTTATACCCCCTTGCATATGTATTTCTTTGAAACTTTCAGTGAGAAGAGAAATTAGAAGGCTCACTATCACAAGTTCGATCAAGTTATCTGTGTCTAAATGATAGCTAAAACCAGGCTCTTCTTCACTTAACATACAATCCAGATCAGGATCCTCAGTGTTGTTCAAAATATTTATAATATATTCTCCTTTAACTTCCTTTTCTTACTGTTCGGCATATTGTAAGATGAGTACTCAAGAACGTGATAAAAATATACAGAACACAACACACGATGAAAACGTTTGCCAAATATAAGTGTGTTTATATATTTATAATGTACGTTCACTACCGCACTACACACACAAATGTGTTAATTTCAATTTACTGATATCATGTCCTAAGCAACAATGAGTTTCATCAAACGACATCAAGTGGTGGCCAATACTGAAAAGAATATTATAAAAAAGTTTCATCGCAAAAGCTCTCAGAACGTAAACACTGCAAGTAAAACAATCCACACAATAAACCTTGAAAGTGCCCACTACGCCTGCCACAGTGTTCTGTTTACAGCTAAACTTTCGGAAACAAAAACAACTGTAAGCAGAAAGCTAGATATTAATGGACAAATTCGTGTGAAAGTAGCAAATGTGGACCTGTTTCTTGATCGTTAAAAACCTATTTGAAATAACGACCACAAATGTGCCAATCTCCCTGAAAAGGTTAGGCATCTAAGACTCAGGCCGGGATAGGGGAGCGGAAAGGATTCGGGAAGGTGTCGGCCAGAGCCTAAGTTGAAGGTACCATCTCAGTATTTGCCTGTTGTGACTCAGGAAGATCCATGGAATAATCTCAGTCAGGATGAAAAGTGCAATACTCTAAAAAGATTGACAAAAAAGCTGAAATATGTATACGGCACGCTGACATGCTGACAAACGTCGAAAAACGCTAATGCCAGCTGTAAAAGTTGACACTTGTCAAGCCTGGGACTTCAATGTATTTAAGAAGGAATTTAACTCTTTTCTTACCTGATATTAGAAGCTGTAATAAGAAAAAAGTATAAGTGAATACAAGTATAACATAAGAAAAGTTTTCAACTTTTAACACTTATGTCGAACTTCTTTCATTAAATAATACTTACATCCCTCAATTTCACAATGTTAGGATGATGGCCGTAGCGGAGAAGAACTTCCACTTCCTCATGACAATCTCGTTTCGTTTTGTCTATAATCTGTAAAACAAATGAACGGAAACTGAGAATAGAATTTTACACACACACACAAAGTTAAAACAACATACAATCTTTATCTGAATTCGCACACTTCTGGGTAAATATATGAAACGTGGTACAAATAATGTTTAGAAACGAAGATAATGTGCTTGCATGCTTCGCAGTGAAAAAAAAAAAAAAACTTTAAAACTGATATGTCTTGCGTGTTAAATGAAAAATATTTCAAGGCGCTGTTGTACGGACACTTCAGACAGAACTAGACAAGTAGCAACATCTTGCCAAAGGCATAAAAAAAGGAACATGTTATCCCTCGGCACCATTCCGGCCGATCTTTCTTTCATTACCGCTATCATGCCTTTGGTGAAACGTTGCTATCTTCCTGTGTGTGTGTCTAAAGTTCCCATACACCTGTCTGCATTTCCTATAATGAACATTACATAACGTTTTACTTACGAGGGTAATTCGACGTTAAGTAGAGACCTTTAATTCTAAGAATATTTATATAGAGTGGACTCTCTCTAATTCGAACTTGGATAATTCGAATAAATTCCCCTTGAAATTTCTATTGAAACCAATGTTAAAAATTCATATGTAATTCGAATTTTCCAAGCTTTTGTTTGGGTAATTCGAAGGAACGATTTCATGAATTCAAAAGGAAATCAAATATTCCTGAATTCCAATGTTTGAAATATGTACTCCAGGAATTTTTATTGGTGGTCAGGGCCAATTGAAGAATGCAATTTCAACTGGTTTTCAGCAATCTAGAGACAGCCATAGAAAACTGAAATTTATTGTTTGATGATACGCACTTTCAATCGAGACATCAGAATTTTTCTCTCCTAATGGGTCTGGATCATCAACTAGGCATGAATAAAAATGGTTTTAGCATAAATAAGATTCCTTATGGCTTACTCTCAGATGTGGCCTAAAGCCATGTACGGTAGGATTTAGCCTCATCATATCTTACAATTTCTAAATGGTGTTCACAATTACCCCAACATGATGTTCAAAAATACCCCAGTGCGAATATATTAGTGGGTACTTCTGAACACTGGCAAAAGCAAGCAGGAAGATATTCTATGCTTCTGAAGTATTATGTGTGAAGCCATTCTGAAGTGACCTTAGAATGAGTGTAATTGATTGGGAAGTTGATGCGAAGTTTAGTTCACACCAAATAATCACCTTCTATAACACACTGAATCTGGTGTTCTAATTCTTTTGCAAGATTTTACTAGACCGGTAAGCAGCCGAAGACATGTCAATGGAGAGCTGTGAAAAATTGAACACAGGTTTGGCATAACATCTACTCTTCTGCGCCACTTACTCTCCATTTACACTCCATCACATGCTTTTTATGATTTAGTGTTCAAAAATACCTCTGTTCACAACTACCCCAGTTCACCCTATCTGGTGAGATAAAATAGAAAAATCTATTTTTCACATGTTATACAGTTATATAAGGAGAACATATGGTAGAAATTTCAACTTTGATATATGAGATTGAACGGATCATTAATTTGCAAATAGTGGGTGATTAAGGCTCGTGCGAGATTTGGTGGCCCACTAGTTCTGGTGTCAAAGCAGATACAAATAAATATAAGATTTTCACATGTTATGTACTTGTGTAAGGAGAAATTTGAACTTTGATAATTGAGTTTGAACAGAGTATCAGATTTGCAAACTGAGGGTAAATAACACTCGTGAACATATTATCAAAGCATGCAGGAGCATTATTAATCTCCAATTTGCAAATTTGTAACTTCATCGAGACTCAAATATCAACGCTGAAATTTCTACCATATGTTCTCCTTATATAAATATATAGCATGTGATTTTTCTTTAATCCTTTGTTCCACCAGAGTTACTGGGTCTGCAATACGCATGAAATACGAATTTTTGGATTTTCAAAAATTCATAAAAAATTAAGGAACCACGTATCAGCCTGCATATTTTATATACATTTAATATACGTTGATGTAATAGTGTCAAAAAAGAAAGAAAAAGTTGTCATCTCATCCCTCGCGTGTGAAAACGCACCCTTATAACAGGAATTTATTCTGTTTTGACAATCACATTTGGATACCATTTTGACCAGTTCATTACGTTTTAGTCTTCTCACGCAGAGGACTAAAATTATCAAACAGATTTAAAAAGAATAAATGGTTTTTGTTTGTCCTATGATAAACAGGTCTGCCAAGTTTTAATTCTAGGAAAAGCTGACATTGCACGTAATTGCTATTTAAATTACTGTCTTCGAAGAACAAGGCAATTTACTTGCGACATTTACTTTCATTGCACCCCACTTGTCAATGAATGCTACACTTACCCTTCTTTAAGAATTTTTCATCAAATTCCTATTCATAATATTTCTCGTGATTTATTGAAATTTGAATTTATTTAAGATCTTTCGCAGTGTTCTAATTCCCCGAAAGGGGAAAGGGAGGGGGGGACATACCAGTGATCTTCCCTGGTACCTGAGGATTTCACCATCGGCTGCTGATTCCGAATATCAATCTAACCACGGATAAAATCTTTGTATTACTACCCAAACAGGTAGTAGGTGAAAACTTACAAGCAATCACTGGTTTTAAGATTCCCTTTTATAATTTATAACGATTCAAACCTTGCCTTTTGACATCTTTGGCTCAGGCTCCTCATGATTCATCATGTAATATATAATATTGGGTTCTGTTCATTTTCATGGAGGAATGGAACTGTTTTACTTTCTCGGATAGGAGTGAATACTCTCTACTCTGTTGAATTTCTGTGAGAAAAAAGTTAAAACAAGCTCCACAACCTTGCACAGTTTTTCATTTTCAAGACTGCACTCAAGTTTATTGTAAAGGCTATTCGAAATAATCAAACTGGTCTCAAAACTGTCTGTTTACTTGAAATTGCATACATTAGTTATAAAAACTATTCCCTTCATTATTGATGAACTTTAATATGTTTTTAATCTACTACAAAAATGTTTTACCTGATTGAAAATCCTTTCACTGTTTTCTAAAATTGACAAAAGTACTATTAGAAACAACTTCATTATTAAAAGGAATATTCAACTGTTAATATTTTATTGATTTCGGAAAAAAGGTTCGAACTCCATAAAAAATGTTTCAACCTGATTTCGGTCTACACTTTCATCACATATCTTGTCTGGTAGGTTGTTACGCAAACAATTAAACAAATGTCTATTGTGAATCTGGTTGACATCTTGAATATTGAATGCCTCAGGCTTAAAAAATGCACCCTACATGACGATTACATGTATTACTTCAACCAATTTCAAGAAATGTCGTCTGTTATTCAAAATGACAATTTGGCATCAGAAACGCTGAGAAGGAAGATTAAGGATAATCTCAAGCAACGATGTTTAACAAAAGATGGCAGCACTATCTCCGTATACGTCTAATGTATTCTTATCGTTGCACGAAATTTCCTTGCTGCTCCTATAAATTCAAGCCTAGAGAGTTCAAACTTTCAGGGAAGAAAGTTCATAACCAATTCAAGAGCATGATCGATGCCGATTTTTAATTTTCGTTTTCCTTCATTGTTGCTGTGAATATCGAAACCTACAACACTGAAGCTCTTTCAACAAGGAACAAAAAAGAAAATTAAAAATCGCCATCGACCATGCTCTTGAATTGATTGTGAACTTTTTTCCCTGAAAGTTTGAACTCTCTAGGCTTGAATTTGTAGGAGCAGCAAGGAAATTTCTTGTAACAGTGAAAATACATTAGACATATATGGAGGTAGTGCTGCCATCTTTTGTTGGAGACCGTTGCTTTAGATTATCCTCAAAGTCCGTTAAAAAGAAGACAAATGTATACGGCGCACTGACAATCCTCGAAAAACGCTAATATCAACCGTAAACGCTGAAGCTTGGCAGGCCTGGATATAAACCAGTACGGACATAGTATATTTTTTGAAAACGACTGCAAAAATGGCGGCCTCTAACTAATCGATCGAGATAGAAATAAAAGAATACCCGTTTTAAATTATTATTATTATTATTTTGAAAAAGGGCGATTTCAGATGGACTGCCCCGTAGTTTGTATGAGATCGCGAAAACCTTTCTGTCTCATTAATAGTTTGCAACACTGTGGTGTGTGTTTTAAGTATATTCTTTATCATCGCTAGAAGATGTCAAATATCCAATAACACTGCGTAGTGCCATTTGAAAAATTTAAAACGTTATACCTGGTTGGCAACACTGACATCGTGTTTTCATTCCTGATGTCCATCATGTTCCTAGAAACAAATTTTCGCAATGTGAATTATTCATTTCTTCCCATTGCTAGGCGTCGACTTTGGGCTCAAAGTCGGAGACGCTGTATCTCCAAAACGAAGCAGAATTTCACCCACGTTCATAGGAACTTTTTTACTTCTTTATATGTCAGGAATCCCCTCCCGAAAGTACTATCCTTTATTCTGAATCACCGTGAATATATCCTTTATTTAACTTCTGTGAATTTTGACGTTTCTCCACCCCTAGCTCTGCTCCCCCTTGTCCATCGCACCTTAAATTTTGGTATTCTCCACATCTCATCAGACTCTCATAAGATGCAGTACGTTTGATTCGGATTTCAGCGACAACATATCGTGACCCTCCCTTGTAAGAAAAAGGGGTTCGAAAGTTTTACATGTGATTTTATCAGATTTCCTGTGCCTGTACACGTTTTGACATATTATTGCAAAATGTTGCTAATATCCCTAGGAAGGCATTGCATGAATTACAAGGAAACCACATTAACCCCTGATATTAATACAATAATTAACCACAGAAGTTAAGCCACTTTTCTATAGAGGAAATTTCTGGGTGGAGTATTTGCACCAAAATCCTGGGCAAAAAGGTAAATTTTCAAATGTATTTTACAAGATTAAATAAATGTTATATCTCCAAACAGCTGATAAACTGGCCCGTCAAACGATGTCTATTTTGGGACAGATAAACACATCAGCCGACTGCTATCGGCAGTTAAATGTAAGGTACCGTACTACAGTTGGTCTCCGACGTGCATTTACATGTAACGCTGTTTCTAAATATGCTTGAACTAAACGCTTTTTTTCCCTTGGTGTATTACTGCATTGACCTCAAATATTATACAGGTGTTATTAAAGTTAAGTACTTCCGTTACATCTATAATTTATTGTTATTTATCTTAAATAAACCGATTTAAAATATCTTGATTTATTCTTAATAATGTTTTAAAAAGACATTTTTCTATTTGTGATTGAATATGTTTTTGAAGGCTTGTCGGGGCTGTTTGGCAAATTTTTTTTACCACTATAAGAATACAGATTCAATGAAAAATTAATATCAAAAGAAAAATCTTGCACATATTTGCCTCATTTTTTAATTTAACTTTTTAAAATTTAATGTTTGTGGTATGTTGGACTGGAAGAATATGCCTTGCTACTTTGCGTGCAAAGCGAAGCAAACCTGCGTAATCAGCGAATTTCAAATTAAATTACCAAATACTGTTTATTTATGTACTGTTCTTCATTTGATCTATACTCTGAGTTACATTTTTCACTAGATGGCAGCCAAGAAGCAAGTGTAGAGGTTGATTCACGAAATCCGTAACAGGGCTGTAACTCAGCTCCTAGTGCACAGAAACCTTTGAAACAAGAAAAGGTTCATACCAAAGTGCATGTGCGAAATACGTGAAGATGCTTCTGAAATCAGGGGAGTCTCGAGAACACCTCTACGGGGGATCAACTTCAAAATTACAAATGGCAACAGGGGTTGATTTTGCTTTCTTTGAAACAAATACGAAATTTTTAAGTTAACGGTTGACCTACCAATTAACTCTTGTAATGGCCAAACGCTACTAGTTATTAAACAATGTTTCAACTGAAAATTGTTTAAAATTTCATGTTTATTTCAAAGAAAGCAAAATGAACCATTGTTTTTAACTAAAATTTTGAAATTACGCTCTCCGTAACAGTATTCCCGGGACGCCCTCTTTTTGAAAACTTCACATTGATTGATTACGTATATCCCATTTAATATTTCACTTTAGTTTGGAACCTATATTTACTATCCCCTTTAAGTTACAGCATCTGAAAAGTCCCGAAACCTCTCTACACCATGTTAATTTTGACCACCAATTAGGTTTTTTAGATGCCAAACGGTATGAGCTATCGGAAAGCGTTTAATTTAAAGTTGTTCAAATGTAGCGATTGTTTCAATGGGGCAATATCAAAACCTGTTGCCATTTAAAATTTTGACGTTGCTTCCCGTAGAGTATTCCCGAGACGCCCTGATTTCAGAAGCATCACCACGTGATTCCGCACATGCATTTTGGTATTAATATTTCTCGTTTCAAAGATTCCGAGCTGAGTTATAGCCCTGTTACGAATTCCGTGAACCACCCAGTATATGCTTTTTGTATTAATACACTAAAATTCCAATTTTGTTAAAAAAATAATTTTTCGCTCATAAACCAATAGAACCGTGCGATAAGATGCCATATGCCAAATTTTATTCAGATATTTGAATATATAAGCAAGATATAAAATATTTCATTATCCTCCATCTGAATAGCATTGGACAACATACTGTGTTTAAAACTTTTATTTCTCGGGAACCAGTTGATATAGGATAAAAATTCAAACCACTAAATTATTTTCTTTTTTAATTTTTTCCCAATGGTGTAATCATAAATGAGAAAATGTAATAAATAAATAGTGAAAAAATTGAAAACCCCATTTTGAAGGGAGAAAGCTGTTATATCGGAAGTCGGTTCAAGGTGCCAGACGGCAAATTCACTATCCCCAAAGTTCATGATCCCCACGAACGATGAGTCACTAAGATTTTTCAGTAAAGAAGACAGAAGTTCTATCCATGGGTCTGAAATGCTTCTCTCTTTCTCTCTTTTGGTTGTAAATTCTATATTTTGTCATCTGAGGAAGAGAAGTTATAACTGTTTTATTAACTAGTAGGAAAAATACTTGACCTGACCAGGACTCGAACCGACGTTCGTGCAGTATTGGTTTAGAAAGCAACCACGAGCTACTTTTACAGCTAGAGAAATTTTGCCAAGATTTCTTATTAGAACACCAGCAGATTGAGTCACGCTAAGTGAACCATTTTATACATTACTGATTTTAGATAAGGAAAATCAGATTGTTTTATTTTAGTAATAGTAAAACAAACTTACTGTTTGCGTAAAGAATTATATTAATTTCCATCATTTCCTGTGAGTGGATGCTTTTTCTAGGTTTAAAACTACACTGTATATTTTACACATGCAAAAGCAATATAACAATTCACTTTGTTAACACAGCTTTTCTTATTGATGAAATTTTCTTTATGAAAATTATTATTAGAATGAAGTGTTAATAGCATTTCTCTTAACACTTTATGCCAGAAACTGAAGCATACGTAATTGGGTTATTCCATGACAAATCATCCAATTTTAGAAAAAATGGTTACATCAGCATTTTAGGGGGGAGGGGTAAAATAAAAAATAAATAATTAAAAAATCTTATGTGGGTTCCTACATACCTGAAGATATCAAAACCATTTTTGAAAGAACTGTTATGCCCTTATTTCTGGCGGGGCAACCATATTTCCAAAATGGCGGGTGGTGTTCTTTACTCCCGTAGACATATACGGAAACCTGAATATCTAAAAAAAACCAGAAGAGCTAGAAAGCTTAATGAAAAACCGTTGAGTAGTCTGAACATATGGAATCACCTTTTCTGAAAATTAATTTCTTTATTCAAATAATTAGTCTAAAAAATAAGTAACAAATTGTGTAAAATTTGATATTTAACAAATTTCTTGAGGTGAAGGAATTGAATAAAATTCTACAAAATTTTGTAATATTTAGACCTACCAACCGAGTGTATGCAGGCAAAAAATCATGATCCTGAATCACACTCCTCTTCTACGGGGGTTTAAACATGGTCCTTTGAGAAAAATACCGGATTTCGGGCTTAAATGTCCGAAAACCTTTCGTCAATAAGGTACTTCTAGAAGTCAGAAATGGAATGTAGTAACACACGACACTGTATTCATTACAGAATTACCTTAAGCCCGAAATCGAAATTATTTGAAGCTTTTGAGTTGTGGAGGTTTGTTCTTCATTACACAGAATTTCTAGAAAATAAATTTTCAAAGCAAATGCAACTACAATAAAACTCCTAGTTTTGCACCAGTATTACTGTCACTTCGTCTAGATTCACAGGATCATCAAAATATCGTGATTATACTACTATTATCCCCTGAAACTCGATGTTTCCCAATATACATGAATTACAAGTTTTAAGTTTTTATTTAGTCGTTTATTAGTAACGTGAAATATCACTACATTTGTTGTGGTAATAACCATGTAATGCAATATTTATTAATGTTCTACGAACAACATGGTGCCAATACAGCACTAAGTCATACAAGACATATAGATATACAGCTAAACAAAAAGGTGTTAAATATTGAAGTTTGATAGCAATACAATTAATTTACGTAATGGTTGTTGATTAAACGTTTAAACGAATACAATCTTTTGTCACTCAGTAAATAATGTATGATGTCTTGTTCTGTACAAGGGAAAAACTAGTTCAAAATTTTCCCTCTATGCCCTAAATTTGAATCTTATTTATAATGCTTAGATCGGGATAGGGGAAGGGAAAGGATTCGGGAAGGTGTCGGCCAGGGCCTATGCTGCAGGTGCCATCCCAGCATTTGCCTGGTGTAACTGAGGAAAACCGTGGAAAAACCTCAATCAGGATGGTCGACAGGTGGGATTGAACCCACGGCCTCCCGAATGCTACGCCAACGCTCTACCACTGACCTACGGCGGCTCGGTCAATGTTCTAAAGATTCCAGATTAAAAAAAAATACGTCAGTACTCCTAATCTTTTTAGAATAAGGCTATGAATTTATACCATAATATTCTGAAAAGGCAATAATAATAATAATAGTACTCTCTATATATAAAACAGAAATCCTGACTGACTGACATATCAACGCCCAGGCCAGAATGCTTACGCTGGTTTACACAGGGCGATTAATGGGCTGAGTACTGCTTCCAGTGTACTGGAATGAGGACTCGCTTTGTAACTGCTAATGCCAGTACGTTTGAACACATAAGTGCTCATGCCAGTACATCTTAGCACAATCGAGGCGAGTAACGAGGAAGGACGCTCAAACTTCATCTTACGAAGAAACGAAAACACTGACTGCACGCGCTGATCCACTCGCCTGCTACTTGGCCGAGTATTACGCTTTCAATCGAACCACTGTCTACTGCCACTAACTCTGGCACTTTACTGTCTACTGCCCTATGTGTTTACACAGAGGAAGTACTGGGCCCAGTAGTCATTCACCCAAGTACTCGGCCAATTACTCGCCCTGTGTTAACCAGCCTTTTACACTGTAAAAAATCGTTGTGTTAATTCAACGACATGGCTATGTGTTAAGCCAATTGTGTTAAATTATGACACAGGGAGGTGGTTACAGCAACTCAGTCTCGTTTTGGAGTGGTGTGTTAAAAACGTAAAGTTGAAGTGACACACCCTGTATGTGTTGAATGAACACACGTGTACAGTTTTCGGTGTTGTTTTCTGTATGATTGCCAAATATATTGTGCGCCTTAAGATAATGAACTATGTACTGAAGTTACAGACAAAGACAATATAGACGAATATTACCAGAAATGCTGATAAACGTAGAAATTGAAGATGAAAACCGGCGAAGTGCTGTTAATTGTTTTATAGAATGTTTCTGAAGAAATGTGGCAACAGCGCTTCGACTGCGAGAAACAACACCTCCTGTGTGTTACTTAAAATCAACACCGCGAGGTCAACACCGGACCAGCAGTAATGAAAGATGGTGGCCATGTGACAAGTAACTGGATAAAAATCGGTAAGTGTTTATTTAGTCTTCTACTTTAAGTTAGAGGACTTTTTTTTGCGTTGTATGTTCAGTTTCATTTGTTGTATGCATCTACGCGCAACAATTTAATAAAGTTACATACTGGATTGAATGTACTGCAAACAATCCCTTTGCGTAAAGTTCGTAACGTTGACAAAATTGGAATTTGAATTTCCTGTGCTCTGTGTTAACGCTGATGTCCTAATTTTTAACATCACCAAGTTTACATAGAAAATACGTGTGAGTGTGCGAACATGCATGTTTGTTTGAGGTACTTTTCCGCAGAACCGATCCAATTATATTCTCAAAACTACTGGAATGGGATGTTGTAGCCGCGATACGCCTATTAGTTTACCTTTCGGAAATGAAATAGAGGAGAATAGTGAAAATCCCCAAAATCGGAACAAACAATGTCAAGTGATTGTCTGGCGACGTAAGACTATAACTGCATGTTCTGGGTGTTATTTTCGTATGAAAGTCATTACTTACTTTCTTGATTGTAATTTACAAGTTCATATTCCTATTTATTGCTTCACCTGCATGTCAATAAAATATTATGACTTCTTGAATGTTACTTCGTGAATTTTATGCCACATCTTATTCGTTTCCCTGTTACGCGGGCTACATGTTGGCCAGTTGTTGTATTGCTACGCTGTAAAGTAGTTCAATATATCATCAGCTTTTGTCCTTTTCTTTTACTCTACAAGTTAAGTTACAGTGGGTTAGGTTAGGTTAGGAAAGTCAGTTAAGGTTAGTTTTTATACGTACGCATTTGGAAATTTCACACAATTGACACAATCAGCTACTCTCAGTCGGATAGATTACTGCTGTCTCTACCTCACAACTCAACACTTCCGCTACTCTTAAGTAGGCCTAGTCCATTCATTATTCAACTGATGTT
>JAGDQP010007276.1:47576-68153 GCA_022664845.1 Lepisma saccharinum
CTTCTATAACTCGAAAATGATGTGTTCCTTATTTTAAATTTAATCAAGGTAATGCACTTCAATTTAATGAGTTTGTTTGGAATTCTCTTAACATATGTAATAAAAGGAATTAGTTTACATTTCCTTGGTATTTGTTGTTTAGACCATAAACTTATGGTGCTCGCTGTATTTATTATTGTTAGAATAGAATATTCTTCTACTTTTATATGAATGAGAGATTTGTTTTCTTCGGTTTCATAAGTAACCGTTTCTCTTCTTTCCGGCATGACAACTTGACTAGAGGACATTTGTGCTATCCGCTCGTCTACGGCAGGTTCAGGAGGGTTTTGCTTAGTCTTCTCCTTGGTGGCGGTAGGTCATTGAAGATGCTGTTTAGACTTCTTGTTAGCGGCAGGTTCTTGAGGTTTCTGCTTAGTCTTCGCCCTCAAGCCTTTGGTGACTTGGGGCTCGCTAACTAGTTTTTCGAATCCTGATTGTTTTTCTTGTTTCTATGCCAACAATCATAGTCATTATGTCCTCTCTTAAAGCAGATCGCACAGACGGATACAGTTCCGTTGTTGTTTCCTTGTTTCTTTTCTTGCTTTTCGCCATCTTGTTTGTTCTTCTTTCCATCTCCATTCTTCTGGTAGTAATTCTTTCAGTTTTTCTTTGCATATTTCTTATAATATGGCTTTTGGTTTGTGTTATTTTTCATCACCATTAATGCCAATTCGGCTAACTTATGTGTGAGGTCGTCCATGTTGTTGTGATTAGCTTTGGTAGGTTGAAGTTGTGAATTTTGTAATTTAAAAGGCTTATTAGGATTCATCAGGTCTTGAAAGGTATATGTGTTGTCAGGTTTATTGGGAACTGCGGTGTTCTGAGAAGCCATTACGTTATATAAAAATCTATTCATAGGCTCACTGGGAGGATCGGTATCAATAATAGCAATAGGTTCTTGCTTAGGATTTCTTACTATCTGGTCGTTTAGAGGTAAAAATTTATGCCGAATAGTAGGCTGTTTGGTTGTTGGAAAGCAGGATTTTGAGAGATTGGTTGTCGCAAACTGTATACTTGTTGGTTCAATATTAGTGATTGTTGGTTAAATTTGGAATACTTGGTAGTTGTTGAGGTAAATTTTGGAAATTTGGTATTTGATTTTGTACATTTTGGTAACCATGATTTAAGGAATTGAAGTGTTGTGTGCCTTGTTCTGCCATCGCTTGGAAAACTTGAGAACGTTCTACGAGTTCTCTGTTCTTCAGAAGATTGTTTGACTTTCTGCCTTGTTAGTGGTCAGCTTACAATCAAAATTGCAACTTTTATATCTTATTGGTTTGGTCAGTGCAAGCGGATTATACGTGTATATGCAGCTTCATATTACTACACTGCTTGAAAGGCACACTTTTAACTCCCATGAACAACTTTTTTTTTTACCAAACCACTCAAAAATAAAAATTGCCATTTTCACTGTGATTTGAGCACATACAAAGCTTCCTCGATAACAAATTTCAGAATTTTTTATGATGGCCCATTTGAGATACTTCAGACCCAATCCGGCATATTTCCTGTAGCAAAAAAGCGCTGTGATTCAATGCCACGGACTTTTCTACACCATCATCCTGCTGATAATTTTAAACATCACAAGAGAAATTGCAGTCTTATATTCAGCTCCTTCGAGCAGATACCACATTCGCATTTGCATCGTATGGCGAAGAAAATCCGCTGGTATTGACCAAACCATTACAAAATGAAAGTTGCAATTTCAGCTGTTAGTTGGTCACATACAAAGTTTCTTCGAAACCACATTTCAGATTTTTTCATGAGGACGCAATTAGATATTTAAGCCCGAAAACCGGCATTTTTAGCAAAGGACCATGTTTGAACACCCGTAGAAAAAGAGAGAGTGTGATTTAGGCCAGAAACTCTTTTGGGACATCTAAACATGACAAAATTTTGCAGAATTTTATTCAACTCCTACACCTCAAAAACTTAGTTTAAAAATCGAATTTTATACAATTCGTAACTCATTTTTCAGCCTAATTTTTGGAATAAAGAAATTTATTTTAAAAGACAGGATTCCACATCTTCGAAGCACACTTCAAGAGCTACTCAATGTTTTTTAATTCAGCTCTTTAGTTCTAGTTTTTGAGATATGCAGCTTTCCGTACATGTCTACGGGAGAAAAAAACGCCACCCGCCATGTTGGAAATATGGTCGACTCGGGAGATATAAAAGCATAAAATTTCTTTCGAAAGTCGTTCTAATATCTTCAGATATGTAATACCCACATACGAAAAATATTTTTTTTTTCTAAAATGATGATGTAACCATTTTTCTAAAATTGGATGATTTGTCCAGGAATGACCCAATTTCACTGTAACTAACCTAAACCAATTTAATCTTCCTTATCTAAAATCACTAATGTATAAAATGGTTCACTTAGCGTGACTCAATCTGGTGGTATTTAATTAGGTAAATCTTGGCAATATTTTTCTAGTTGTAAAAGTAGCTCATGGTTAAAACATTTGCTTTCTAAACCAACGCCACACGGACATAGGTTCGACCCTGGTCAGGAGAAGCATTTTTCCCTTCTAGTTAATATGACAATATAGCAACTTCTCTTCAACGGAGAACAACGTATAGAATGTGGAACCAAGCCAGAGAGAGATCGAAGCCTCACCACTTCCATATTAAAAAAGCATTTCAGAGTACTGAACTAAAAATATGTGGAAAGAAATTAAAGTACAGCTTAGTGTCCTCATCGTTCTTGGGGTCGTGAACTTGAGGGATATTTAACTTACGGTCTGCAACGATGATCCAACTTTGAATATTTTCCCCCTGTAATCTTATTTTCTTTTGACAGTCTTTGACTATTTCAAGAAGATAAATGAGAATATGGAGACGTAACATTCGTATGACAACTAGCTGCAGACAAATACACAACATGCAATTATTTATTGTTATTACACGACACCTCTATGATGTTATATTTTAAACATACGTAGTAATAATTACTTATGTCCTGAAATGACTGTATGAATACATATAAAACTGGTTTATTTTAATGTATTTTTTTTATCTACTTATTCATGTTTTGAGGAATATACCATTACAGACAACAAAATTGTCCCGAACGGGTTTCAAACCCAGGATATCTCGATTAGAAGCCCCAGCTCTCTACCACTGAGCTAACATCAACATACTTACCAAGCTCCTTCTGAAGAAACATGACTGAATTTTCGGTGTCCAAGACAATGACATTCATATACGTGGCAGATGCTGTTGTTCTGTCTCTCCTTTATCTTGTTTATTGTACTATGAATACATAAAATAAGTTTGCTGTCCTTGCTTTCATTGGAGATGTTCTTTTACGTATGGAAACGTAGGTGACAAAACCATCACGTGCTCAGATGTATGGATAGTTTCGAAATACTGTATGATTACGTATTTCAATGAATTTTACTTTTTCTACACTTCGTAACATTTCAACATGTCTTATGCACTTAAAAGAAGAAAAAACATATTTGCACACATTTTTTCAAATGCGAACGTTCACCCTACCTTTCACAGATTGTACCTGGTATCTTTGGTTTACGGATTCCGAAGCTGGACTTAGAGAATTTTCGGCTCAAAACAGCCTAATCAATGCGGTCAACCTTTTTGGAATACGCTGTACCTTTAAATTCAGAGGTAAGCTCCATTAGCATCTAACACCTTTTGCCAACGTCCCTGCAGTTGCACAATATCCTGGTGAGAAAAGTCGGCGGTCTTCGAGGCAAAGAAGTCCGTAAGTGCGTTCCGCAGGTCTCACTCATTGGCGAAGGATCTCCCACGGAGGTGGTTGTCGAGGGAATGAACCAGGTGGTAATCTGTTGGCGCAAGGTCCGGTGAATATGGTGAATGGCACAGTCTCCCCCAGCTAAGTTGCTGAAGGGTCTCCCGGGTCCTCTTTGCCACATGTGGCTTGGCAGTGTCGTTGAGGAACAACACAACCTTGCGATTCACCAATACCGGCTCCTCCTGCCGCAATGCACGGTGTACCCTTTGCAACTGCTGTGAGTAGAGGTCAGCAGTGGTGGTCTGACCAGGTGGAAGGAGCTCGTAATGCACCACTTGGCGACAAGTCCACCATACAGAGAGCATAACCTTTCGTGGGTCTTGAGGTATGAGGAATAGGTCACGCGGCGACAACCAATGTATGGTAAGCTTGGGGACCCACTTCTCATCACTTGTGAGTAAGCGATCAAATATGGGTGTGTTCAGGTGCTAAGTGAGCAAAGACAAACAGGCTGTCACTCGTTGTTCCTTGTTGGCTGCCGACAATGTGTGGGGTACCCACTTGCTTAATCTGTATGACTTCCCATGCAGGTGCAGTCTGACTGTTTCAGCGGAAACATGGAACCTTCCTGCAAGTTCATCACACGTTAGACCACTGTACTCCTCGATGGCTGCTTTCAGACCCTCGTCATCTAACACATGTGGTCGTCCACTGCGAGGTTCATCTCCCGAACGAAATTTCTGGAACCAATGCCTGGCGGTGCGTTTGTTCACGGCATTCTCACCAAATGCCTGGCATATACGCCTATACGGCGACTTGATGCGGCAGCTGACAGGCCCACTTTGAAGTCATACACCAAACACACGCGAACAAGGTGCTTCGATACCTCCATTTCTCTTTTACACTGGATGAGCTATGACTGCTGTTTGTGAGCACCGTGCCTGTATTACCGTGGTCAGACTAACTCCCGGTCGCTTGGCAGGCACGTGCGTCATTTCGTTTCCTCTCTGTGAGCGCATGATTAATGGGACGTCAACGGCAAAAACTTTTTTGGTTACTTTGTATTATACCATGGGTAGAAAATTACTAAGACCTATCATATTCGATGAAAAACTCAATTTTACTCCTCACATTGAATTCGTAACTTCTAAAGCACTCACTCACACACTCAAACTTCTTGGACTTGTCTACAGGTTTACTGGTATTAAGATTTCAGAGCTCTTCGGTCACATTTTCTCACTTGTGTACTTCCTAGTATTGATTACTGTTCATCTATCTGGTCTATGGCTTGTGAAACTAACTTATCTAAATTGTACAAAGTACAAAATTTCTTTATTCCCATTGTGCAACACAGGATACCTAACCTCCAACATAAATTTAACGCAGACATTTTGAATTCCCTTGACTTAAAAAACCTAATGACTTAAAATTTCTGCATAAAATAATGCAGGGCACACTCAGGACCAACGATCTACTTCCGTTTTTCAACCTAAGAGTTCCCAGACAAAATGCCCGTTCCCAACACCATTTCTACCTTTCAAAACCTAGATTATGTTTGGTCTAACGATCTCTTGTATACATATTAGCATATCTTTATACAATGCTCCTCCTTTGCCACCAATTTTTACCTTAGTAAAAGTAAATTTCTAAAAAATTGTTATAAGAATCTGGAATGAAAAAAAAAAAGAAAAAAAAACCTGAGCTATTTCTTACTGTATAATTGTCTGTTGTTGTTATTGTTATCTCACATTGTTACAAGAACGGTGTAAACTTAAATGCAAACTGAGTTTTTCAAAGCATCTGCAATAACTTCTATACTGTTCCCCACCAAACTGGCATGGATAATCTTCGACACCGTAGGAAAGCAACTAGGTGAGAGTCACCACTCATTAAAACATCCAAGATGTCAGTGTTGCCAGCCAATACAATTGAAGTTCTGCGAAGGCTTCCGTACCGTTCGCAAGTATCTACGCACCTGTGGATTAGTAGCAATTCGACGGATGAATAATTTGTGCGCCAGCGTTTCTTTCTTTCACCTTCTTGCAATCTACTGCTATGTGTTTGCACTTATAAGGGTGTTCGTGTTTATTTGTTTTAACACTGTACAATTCTACACCCCTTGACAGAATCGAACGAAATTTGGTACATATATTCCTTAGGACCTGAAACGATTAACTGCCACATCAAAAGGTTGACACCCCACGAGGGACGGGGGTATCAGTTCAATCAATTAATAGATCATGATTGTCAGATATATCCCTACAGGCTGAGCAACCCACACCACAATGTAGTTTGCCGGGTTGACTACCTTCATCTGAGTACATTTGAAAATCCTTCCTTTCAATTCATTTGCAGCTGCTATCTTAGTTTTCTGGTTCGACACCCCGCAGAGGTGGGGGCTGAGGGGGCGATAAACCTCTGGACCCTGCACCAATGTGCGACCAAATCAGTTAGTTTACATGTTGCAGGTCTAATACAGCTAATAGACCACGAAACGGAAAAACGACCTGTTGGTTATGCCGTTCTTCCACAGAACTAAAAAATTATTCTGAAGCATGTTCTGATGTGACCTTTCTTGTTTACCAGTCATTATTTTGCTGGCAGAATCAGATTCATAAAACTCTTTCACCATCTTCGCAGCTGATGCATGTAATGATTTCTCAGATAGAAAGTTAGGTTTTACCATTATACCCTTCTCTTTAACCAGATTTTTTGCACAACATTCCATGTAATCAGGTACTCCACATTTTCGCTGTATTTTACGAGATGACCAACTGTTAGAAATTGAATATTCTCTATTTTTTACACACAACATTTGACTTTTTTGAAGCTGATGTATCATTTCTTGGGTAGAATCTTATTCGTCACTACTGGAACATTCACTACTTCAAACGTTGAAAATCTTCCTCTTCAGAACAGCCCCAATTTTATTGATTTTTTGTCCTGGATATTTCATTTGTAAGATCTTCCTTTTAACTACTGAAGACTCTTCAATAGAGAGTAAGCTTTCATTCATATAACAGCTTTCAAACTTTCGTTATATAAATTTCACTTTGTCTATATTTGGTTCTGTTTCAGAGGAATGTTTATAATCAAGCACCTCTGAAATATCTTACCTACACATCTCACATACTACGAGGCTGGGCTGAAAAGTTTTCCCTGTTAATATCTCGGGTTATAATGAACTTAATTTAATGAAATAAAAAACAATGTGTACCTTGACATCAGTTCTGGAACATCACTTCTCCATATAGTCAGCATTCACCTCCACGAACTTCCTCCAACGGCGCACCAGTCCTTCCTGGCGTCACGGTAGAAATCCTTGCCTTTGGAGTGAAACCAAGATCGCACAGTAAAATGACGCCGAGGGCGACGCTTTCCTGTGCCAAATCGTCATAGGCGACGAATCCTGGGTCCACCACTATGACACAACAATGAAGAGGCAGTTCATGGAGTACTGTCACAAATGTTCTCCCACTCCAAAAAAATTCAAGGCCTGTCCATCTGCAGAAAAGTCATGCTGACTGTTTTTCGATGTGAATGGCACTGTCGACACTAGGGATGGCCAAGAAATCCGGATAGTGGGTATTCGGATGACGGATAATATCCGGGCTAAGGATGAAATCCGAATAATAGATAAATTCTGGATGATGTGTAAATTATGGATGACGGATCACGGATAAAATCCCAAACCCCCTTGCAGATAAACTCCGGATTTTTTACAGTTTGGCTCGGATAACGTAAATAAAACAGATTTTCCAGGTAATATCGGTAAGTGCATTCCTGAAATTCTGCTATAGAACGGACAATAGGGTGCGAATATCCGAGTTATGCAATGAGGAAGAAGTTCTTTTTGTTTTTACGCTACTCGCTTTGAGCAGATTATTTGGGAAGGAATCTTGCTTCCTTGTGATCCAGGAGCCAGAGTTCGATAGCCGGTTAAAGCACTCTTGATTCAAAGCACGCCTTACCTAAGTCCTTTCCTTAGAATGTATTTGCATGTAAGGTAATGGCAAACCACCTTCGGTTCACTATACCCGTGACGTTGTGTCATAGACTTCCCTCTGGGCATAACACCCATCATAATCATGTTTTTCATAATATACTAAGAATTAAGATAGTCTATGGAAGTTTGTAAACCCTGTAATTTAAATCTGCTATTAATATTCAATAACTTCGATGTGTCATTTATTTTCTAATATGAAGCATCTAACAACGGCAGCTCTTTGGAAACAGTGCTCTTTCTTTTCACAGTAACTGGAACGATTTTACAGTAGCTGGGGAGTGTAGGTTAAACCGCTATTATTTAAAGGGTTTCTTCAATTCCACCAGCTGAATGTCGTAATTTAGTTTAATTTTCTGAGTAGAACAGACATAACTGTGAGCTAAGTCCTTTATGTTAGCGATGAGGTCGTTCGCCGAACACACCTCGGGAGTCAAAGATTAGATTGGTATCAGTTAGAGCTTTAGTGTAGGCACTATCTCGGCTTTCAGCTTCTGAAGATAGAAAAACCTCGGAAACTTCAATTAGGATGATCGCCAGGAGAACTGGGATCCACGTACCTCCCTAGTGACGTTCATCACCATAATCACATTACAAGTGATTTGCTAATCATGAAAGTGGATGTATTTATATAAACTGAACCAATTCATAATACCAACGTCCTCAGATATTCTAATTAAATTCCGTATACTCAATTCGCTCGCAGTAAGTGTTAACTGAGAATAAGGAAGCACACTTTTTAAAAATTAATTTTTGATTTTGACTTTACAATTCTTTAAATTATCCATAATTTTGACGCTTTCTGTGTAAACAGCATTCGTCTATGGAAAATGTTTGTCTCGAAAACATTATTTTGTCGAGGCGTTGGCTTGGCATTTGAAAGGTCTTGGGATCAATCCCAGCAGCCAACTATAATGATATTTTTTCCGGGGTTATTCCTCAGTCACACCGGAAACTTCAAATTATGCTCTAGCCGATTTTTTCCAGCATCCTCCCATCTCTCCTATCCCGGCCTGAGCCTTAGAAGTCTAAAGGCCAAAATTAATCAAGAAAACATATGCAGTGTTTCTAAAACATTGCTATCATATTTATAAAACTTCTCTACAGCCAGTGTCCCTCGTAGATGAGTGATTTTATAAATCATTTTATCATCAAATGGTTCCACGCCTGAGCGAGAGGGCGCATTTTGGCTTCCCTGGATTTTGCAAAGCGACAGTAAACTTTGGTATCTTGTAATATAAACGAAATATAGATAATTAATTTATTTCGTGTTAACGAAATGTCATTTTCCCTTAAGTTTGGTTAGTAGACTTGAGTCCTGACCAACTTGGTGGCGTTTCTTACACCGTGGTGGCGCTTTACAAGCTCTCCAATCATGCACTCCATCTTTCGGCAAGAAAGACAACTTGAGGTGCGTATCTTTGTGTTTATTTTCCAAACTTGAAAGCCCCCTTCCAACCATGAATGAAGTTGATGTCTTTGCTCTGTGGTGTCAGATTACAGCAAAGTGCTGAAAGTCTTTTTGTTCCCTCCCCTGTGCTCCGAGTCCCTTGGAAAACCCCACGAAACCGCGGCTTTGTTCACCGTAACTTTTACTTCTATCCTTCCCTCTTCCCCCAATCTATCTCTAGTGTTAGGAAACATTTGGAACAGAGCTGAGAAGCCCATTCTGCAAATGATTTTTCCGGAAAATGCGGAGAACGGAAGAGAATATCGAACGAGAAAATATTGAAAGTGAGAAAATGATTTACTTTCAGACTGACTTGGAAATCGACCAATGAACATCGGAAATATTTTGCTATGTGTTGTGCAAGTGTCCCGCGTTGACGGGGAATTGTTTCGTTTGTTTTACGTTGAGAATTTCCTTCTTCGATTCCCGGAGGAGACGGATTGAATGTTCTAGTTTGGAGTAAAGTTTAAACTTTAGGCGCCACCCATTGAACGCTTTTTACATTAAATGGAAGGCAATGGCAAACCATCATAGCTTGCCCAGAAACTTTGTGGCAATAAATCTGCCTCTGGAAGAACAGCAGTCATTGCCACAGCCTTTTTTACTTATATTTATGGGCTAGGCAGACACTTGTAGTCTAAGTCGGTCACATGCCTGTGGGATGGCGTTCCCGGCGATTGCTCCTTCAGCAAAATTAAAAATGAAGGTAACAGCCAGGCTTTTGAATATCCCTGATACCGAGGTATCATTATAAATGGCGTAATAAAAGATATCGACAGATAACGATGAAATGGATTCAACTGTATTTCAGAACTGAAACGGGTCAATCGAGTCATTTGGGTCAAATTTTGGACCAGGTCTATGCTTGGGATCCGGTGACCAGAAGGGGAAAACAGGATTTTCAATTCTTTTCTTGTGATTTTCGGGTTCTGAACAGTACTTCTTTCAGTGGTGACCGGGAACGGGAATGTTCCGCCCACAGTATCAAGAACACGACACCGAAAAGTTACTAACAATAGTATACAAACATATAGAAATAGCGTCATATCCCCGGAAAGAATAAATTTAAACCCGAAGGTGTGGAATTAATTACCCATCAGAAAGTCTAATCGGAAAAGAAATCTGAATCTCACAAATGAAAATACTGATTAATTCAAACCACAAGAACAAGATCAGGTTAAATCGAGTCAGGACAGGGTTACTGGGTCAATTGGATCAAAAGGCGATCATTCAATCGCCGGGTAACAAATTGATGTGGTCATTAGGAAAATAAGTCGCGTCATTCGGGTGAAGACCTAGTCTATTGGGTCAAGTTTGAGACAGGGTCAGGCCGATCAGCTCTGCTGTATTTGAGGAAATTTTATGATTGAGAAGTATAGCTGTCAAAGGATTTATCATGTACTTGACAACCGCTCATCATTACACTCATTATAATGAAATTCCTTTGTGAGAAGTCCCTTCTAAGCTCCACTCCTCCCAGATTGTCTAAGCTAGGCACCGAACGAGAAAGAAGATCAAAGTGGAACTATTCGGCTATGCATGGATTATCAATTCTGTGCGGTGGTAGTGTTTTTTTCAAAACAAATAATGAAATATTAAGTTGTACGTTCTTTAGCAACAGCTTATACAAAGCAAATTAACCTAGTTTTACCTAACTTCTCAATTTCAGATAAATCTATTGACATTTCAACAAACATATGTCAAGATGACACATGGTTAGTAATTAAGGCAAATCAAATTCGGCCACTTCGATCTTCCTTTCTTTTCCTGTTCCCGTTAATTCTACTGCCAGTCTTTCATATTAAAATTTCCCAAAGTCTTCCTCCCTTTCATCTCGGAAATGTACGCACTAAATTCAAACATTTTATCTTATGAGATTTTCACGTTACAGGGCTTTCATTGGAGAAAAGATGATAAATTTCCACTTGGAAAAAATTCCAAAGATTCTATGATAGAACTTTTCGATAGGAATTTAATCATTTTTGCATGAATGTCCATCTATTCAGATGAAATGTTCATGTTCTGAACATGAAAACGCTGCAATAAAATGTAAGAAAGTAGCAAAAGGGAGCATTTATTCATAAATAGTAAGAAAGATAAGTAATGCTCTTATGAATAAAAAAGAGAAAAAACTACCTCAGTGGGAATAGAACCTGTTGCATCCCGGCCAGTGATCCAAAGCTTTATCCACGTGGTCACCTCGGCACTGAGAAAATGCCTTCGAAAGAGTCTCTTTCGTCCCATCAGTTCTTGAGAATAACGTTCAAAGATGTCTTGTATATATCTTACTCCTGACGTATTCTTGTATATTTTTGTTATTGAGAAACTTTATACAACTTTTAACTAATGTTTTAGTGATTTTTTTTTCGTGAATTTAAAAGTTAAATACGTTCTATATACAAGATATTTCTTTGAAACAAGAGCGATATTTTAACAACTTTTAGAGGAAACAAATATTTTTTTTATCATTTTCATATTTGATGCCAGTAGATTATCTTGGCAACTATTTTGAGAGCAACACTTCACAGAATATTTTTCCGGAAAACAATAAAATACGACTCTCTTTATTTTGCATTATACTTTTTGGAAAAAATGACAAAGCGAACATCCGCAACCATGATATAAACCACCCTGGATGAATTGAAATGGAAGTAACCATATATAAAAATACATTTTCATTTAGGGATATATCGAATTTCGCTGACCCGGTTTACCGACCAAAAGTGACCCGGTTTCAACTCTGGTTCAAACCAGTATTGTTAATCAATTTTGTAGGAGCGGTTACCGAGTTTCGAAGGAGTAGTTTCAATTTGGAACTACTGGGCTAGGAAGGTGATTGATGTGTCGTTGGAAAAGTTTCGGCAAGACTAGTTCAAACCCGAATCATTTATCCAGATAGCAGTGGCGGTTCTCAAGTTTGGGAGAGGGAATTTTACAACTTTGGAACTAGTAGGGCTAGGAAGGTGGTTGAGGTGTCGTTGAAAGGATTTGGCCACCATTTTTGGAATGCAACATTGATCATATAAATAGGATGATCGCTGCTGAAGCTTGGCGGTAGCTTATACACACAGTCCCCCGACTGGGCTCCGCCCCACTTGTTTCATGCATAACCCCATACTTCTGACTATGCTCTCTTTTGCTTCCTTTTACATTTTCAACATTTCAATGCGTAGTTTTTCTGTTCAAGAGATGTAAAATTTATCTGAATAGATGCAAATTCATCTAAAACAGATTACGTTCTCGAAGAAAACAAATTCCATAGATCCCCACTTTTTTTCGAGCTGAAATTTCTCATCCTTACTCAGATAAAAATTCGCTTTAAATGAGTGGTCTCTGTTACCTCTCTGGTAATATTAAATATTCCGCTCAATTCGAGCGGAACTCCGCTCCTCCGAATTTAGTATGTAATGGCTTGTAAGTGAGGATGAGGGTAAAATTGCAACGTGAGATTGAGGGCTAATAGAAGACGTGAGGGCTAAGCAAAATCCTGAGGGTGAGTGAAGGCAAAGATACAATGCAATTGTAAGGGTGAGGGTGAGTACAAGAAGGTCATTTGATGTACATTTATCTTCAATTGTTGACACATACAGGCAATTTTGCTCCTCTGTCCATTGCACATTTATGATGGAAAATACCCTTTCCACGTTAGCATAAGGCTCACGAACACTAAGGATGAATTCACAGTCACAAGAACAAAAAAACTGAACAAACAGGCGTCCCGAAAGCATTCTTCGGGACAGTTAATTCTTTAATTGAAAACCGGATTGTCTGTCAACTCTAATTATGGTTATAAGAAACAGGTAAACTTGCCAGTTCTGTTAATCGATTTTTATGGTATATCCATCCGGAAAAAAAAGCTGTCTCATTGAAAAAGAATACATTTTGGTAGATCGACAACGTTATCTCTTGCCTAATGAGTTTGAATTTATTAATGGTATTCACGTATCTCAATACCGGGATATGGTAAAGGAAAGGAAGATAATCAGCCAGTACTTACTTACTTACTTAGTAGGTAAAATCGCGGCATTTGTCTGGTATAACTGCGGTAAAACCATGGAATACCTAAGTCAGGATGGACAACTCCTTGTATCGTTCCTACGAAGTTTTGATTGCTAAGTCAACGCTATAGCAACTGAGCAGTACTGAGTAAACTCAGCTTTGAAATGAGTAGAGCTCAACTCAAACTCAATTCGCAAAAACTGAGCTAAACTAACGCTTAATCCAAATATTAAAAATGAGCTTGTTCAAACTCATGCTCAGTTTTATATAAGCTTACGCCCAATTCACTCTCACTTTTGTTATTTGCAAAGATCGAATGATCAGAGTTCAATTAGTAAACTTAGTGTTTGGAAAGTTCTGGATTTGAATCCAGAAACTTTTGCAGGATTTTTCTAAGCTATATTAAGCTAGTCAGCATAGTGCCTTCAAACTAAACTAGGGGCAACTTATTTCCCAAATCCTTCTCCCCTCCCCTATACCGATCTAAAGTTATTAAGACAGGGATTGTGCTAGAATTTTCAGTTTGAAGGGGTGTAAAGTTAAAATTGGGGTTTTGCACGATATCTATCGCTTTGTGACAGTAAAAATTTCAACGTTGGGGGTGTCTTCGAGGAAATGGAAGGTGAAACCCCCTACAGGGGGAGGGGGCTGGCGGAATTACCGCAGTAAGTGCAATACAGTTCAACGAAATCCAGAAATTCAAACTTTCAATTTTCAATTATAATTTATTTATGGCATTTTGGCATCTTTGGCTCAGGCCGGATTAGGGTAAATAGAAGATGAGGGAAGGTATTGAGCAGGGATCCATCCTGGTATTCGCCTGGTGAAGCTGAGGAAAATCCTGGGAAACATCACAACAGCGTCACCAGTATGTGTAGAAGTCCAAATATGTTGAAGTAGGCCGGTTGTATTCTAGTATTTCCAGGGAAGGAAAAAAGATTTCGAGGGTTTCTGCCAGAAGAATTTTATGGTTCTCCCATTCTCTAGGAAAAAAATGAAAAGGACAGTCCAGTCAGTCACCCTGTCCCCGACGATGTTTCTGTTTATCTCCTCTCACTTGTCGCTTAACCTGCTGTTGAAAACGGCTGCACGCTCGTGGTTTTATAATTGAGTAGCTATAAATGGAAAGCCTCTATGAAGAAGAACCCAGTTCTTCTGGTCCCCCCTTCTGTCATGAGAAAATCCATCCACCCCGGGGATATTACCAGTTGTTACCACATCAATGTGACGATATCTGATGTCACAGATTAATCACAAGAATAGATTATTACCTTGGATTAATGAACAAAGCAAAGAAACAAGCCATGACTCAAGCACACTGTCCATTAGTTCAAAGATCAAAACTGGTTCATGTTAAATTATTATCCACATATGGAGGAATGCTGGAACAATACTCGATTGAGAGTATGTTTCTTTTTGAGCTTCTGTGTTCAAAATTGCGCTTACCTCTGATATTTGAATTCTATATCTTCTAACAATAATGAAAGTTCCTCAGCAATGCATATATGAGAGTATAACTAACAATTTCTTCTCTACACTGCCCTAGGAGTGAATAGTTCTCCATTTGAAGTTTCGTAGTTCTCTGTTCAAAATTACACTTTTCACTGATGTTTGAATTCTATATATATTTGGCCAACAATGAAGGTCTATTTCAGAGTATGAAACTTGCATCTGTACTTCGGGAAGGGCGTAAGCCATAGTACTGTTACCGCCCAAGAAATTCATTTTATCATTTATTCAATCAGTACTTTTTCCTAGAGAGTGGTGAAGTGTTCATTCACTCAAACGAAACTACATTTTTAACTGGAGTTTGATTCTGTATCTCTTATCAAAATTGAGGCCTCTCAACAATGCATGTTTAGGAATAAGAAAATTTTGTTTGTACATGTTTTTCCAAGGTATTTATTTGGTAAACTGTTCATTCAAAGTTTAGTAGTTCTCTGTTCAAAATTACGATTTGCTCTGACGCTTGAATTCCGTATCCCTTACCAACAATGGGTCTATCAACAATGTATGTTTGAGAGTATGAACATTTTGTTTGCACTTTCCACTAGGTATTGGTGAAGTGTTCATTGATTCAAAGTTTCATTGTTCTGCGTTTTAATTACGTTTTCCACTGATGTCTTAATCCTGTATGTCTTGCAAACAATGGACGTCTCTTAACAATGCATTTTGCAGAGTATAAACATTTCGTCTGTACTTTTTCCAGGTACTGGAGAACGTTACTTCAAAGTTTCGTAGTTCTATCTTCAGAATTATGCTTTCTATCGATATTTATACGGAATATTTTGCCAACAATAGACGTCTCCCAATAATGCATTTTTGAGAGTATAAAAATAATATTTCTACATTTTCTTAAGTATTGGATGAGCATTAATTCATGCCACGTTTCGTAATCGTAGCTCTAGATTCAAAATTACACTTTCAATTAATGTTTGGTTTCGTAACTCTGCATTCAAATTTACGCTTTCCATTGATGTTTGGGAATCATTACGCTTTCCGCTTTCCTTCTATATCTTTTTTCAACAATGCACTTTTGAGAGTATGAAAATTATGTTTCTACTTTTTCCTATGTATTGGTTGTATATTACTTCATGCGAAGTTTCGTAAGTCTACATTCAAAATTATGATTTCCATTGATGTTACCTTTTTCCAACAATGTATTTTTTGGAGAATGAAAATTTCGCCCGTACATTTCCCCAGGCAATGGTGGAGTTCTCTATTGCTGAAAATTTTGTAGTTTACGTTCAAAATTACGCTTTCCACTGATGTTCGAAATTTGTCTTTTTGCCAACAATGGAGGCCTCGCAACACTGTACAATTGAGAAAATAAAAAAAAATCGCCCGTGTGTTGCCCTAGCTATTGGTGGAGTGATTCTAAGTTCGAAGTTTCGTAGTTCTTTGATGAAAACTACGGCTTCCATTGATGTTTGAAATTTGTACATAGTAGATATGTGAGATTGCAATGCCATCTAGCTTCAGAGATTCACACTATTTCCAAGGGAAAAGGAACCTTAAGTTTCAAATAACACCAGACTATCCCCCACAAGCAGCAGTTAGCAATTCTAATTTTTCGACTTTTATTGGTAACAATTCAGGGGTTCTTCAAATCTTTCCACCTTCTCTGGAAAGAAATTATGTGAGCGCCCACTTTAACCTGTAATGTCGACCCTCCAACCCTTATCCATTAAAAGCAATTGGAAACCACCATTAGAGATCACCTTGTTCAGGGAACTTCGGTTTCTAGATCAATTTTCAAGAAGAGTACCACTAATTGTCACCACTTTATAATATAAAAATTAAACAGATGGGCATTTTTATTTTTTTTAAATTGGATACCTAAAACATCAATTACCCGTGTAAAGCGAAAGCATGTTCAAAATTTTACATGTATTTGTCTCTTACAAGCTTACATTTTTAAGGGGCGGCAAAGTTAAAGAATATATTTTTTAACTGTTTATCTCCCCAGAACAGAAAATTAACAGCACTTAAATGATAAAGTCGCTAAATCGTACCGTAATAATTACATCGGAATCTGCTTACTACCAACATGTAACAAAGTATTAAGTAATATACTGCTAAGTTGCATAAGCGTAGATCAAATAATTGGAGATCACCAATGTGGATTTAGAAGAAATAGCTCCACTTTGGACCAGATTTTCGCCTCAAAACAAATCTTAAAGAAGAAGTGGGAATACAATGGGACTGTTTCATTGATTTTAAGAAAGCATATTTTTCTAACTTAAGGGAAAAGTATCCGGGTACGCTTTGAAATTCAAAAAAACAACTAGTGAGGATGTGTCTCAGCGACTCCATAAGCACGGTGCGAAACTATATTTAAGCTAGTTTCGAGATTCGGAACGATTTGAAACAAGGTGATGCCTTATAACCCCTACTGTTTAATTTTGTGTTAGAATATGTGATTCCCAAATAAAAAAATTAAAAAAAAAAAAGACTAACAATGAATAGCTTGAATCAACTGTTCGTGTACGCAGATGATGTAGATTTAGTAGATGAACTACAAAGTAACACCAGTCTTAGAAGAATTTTGCGCGTTTGATCTTGCACGTTTTTCTTTAATTTACACTTTCTTTCTTATTTCGCACGTTCTCTAGATCTTGCTTGCACGAACTTTAGTATATGCTAATCCTGTTCATTAGATGAGTTTGTTACCTTGTAGCCTTTTTTTACTCTTGCACACGATGTTTTAAAACTAAACTTTTGGAAATAACTATCCTTTCAGTATAAGTTCGATTTACTTCCTTAACTGTAAGCACTTACTGTACGCTTTTACTGAACACTAACTTCCTTGCTGAATTTCCAGTCACTAACTTTCTTACTGAATATGTAGTAATTACGTCTCACAATGATGTAGACATTCCCTCAATTATATGTCCTTTCTATATAGACGAAATTGTAGCAGCATTCTTTTAACTAGCAATGAACTCGGCAGCAAACACCTCACCGTTCTGAGAAGGTCACTTTATCAAGAATATCTCTCAGATACGTCTAATGTCAAATTATTTCCTAACAGACACTTAGACTAATATTTTATAAAAGCCATCCTCTAGAACCCCGATAAGGAGTTAGGGTGTTCCGCTCCATGGACTTGGCCATGCCACTGTCGGGACTACGACTAACTGCCGCAGATTTTATGCAGGGTTTGAAAATTGAAAGCCGAAGGCGCTTTGCAGCTGGCCTGCGGACAGTTCAACAGCATCAATTTTCCTCTGACAATGCGTCCACAGCGGTGTCAATACTATCTATCCCATCAGTTATCTATGTGAATGCGGTGAACTTCAACAGACAACGGATAATTCATTTTCACTAATTAGGAATAGTTATTTCATTGGTAATTAAGGTATATTATCATTCCATTATTCCTTAAATACTTTTCTTTAAATACTTTCACACAAAGATGACAATTATGTGATTTCCGGTGCGTGCATAGCAGCATGATCTAGCGGACTTTTGAGGTAACACAACTTCTGCACTTTAACACATTTCTCATTCCATGCGTACAAATACTGTAATAGCAAACGTGGTTCTTTACAGCTCGAATAGATTATTCTTATATGTACATAAAGAATATATAGAAATTTAAAAAATGAGTGTTACTGCTTTTAGAAAATTATCCGAAAATTTTGTGTGTATAAAACATAAGGGTGTTTCCATCTCAAGTTAAGCAGGGTGTGTCTGGTCACCCCCTAAAATTTTGTTGAAAAAATTATGGTAGTTTCTCCTATTGGAAATATGAACGGTACAGAAAGGATTTTTGCGGAAAAAAAAAAAGAAGAAGCTGAGTTAGGGCACGTTCAAAATTGCCTATCCCCGAGCCAACAGTGAAAAACAGGTAAATCGTCATATTTTGAAATGAATACTGCTTGAAAACTATAAAAGCTACATACATTCTTTTTTTTTTCATTCTGAAGGACATAAATTATATTGTTATCAATCGTCATTGGAAAAAACTGTAATTGTATAGGATGATTAAAAAAAAAGACAAATTATGCTGAAACTTTGTAATTTTTCGTAACTTCAAGAATTTTTCTCCAAACAAACAACTGATCAAAGTTATAATACCAGTAATCTGGAGTCTCACTTGGTTAGTTCTACCAGTATTTTTTTTTGTCCTGGGGTACGTAGTTTTTGTACCATTTGTCAACAAAAATGCCAGACGTGAAGAAATGTCATATTTTCTAACCACAATATCTAAAAAAACTCATCCTTAAAAACTCTGAAAATTTTACCACATGATACACAAATGATATGTAGTTGACTGGTGCAAGCAGATTTCCTGATTTCTGCCTTGAACATTTGCTACAATTTTTTAACTCTGGCGATCACCCGAGATTTTCTGAGTTTCACTTACAGCGTTATAGTTCTAAAACTATCTACCCGAATTTGACCATTTATATTATACCAGGTGTGTACATATGAAACCGGAATTGTGTATAGACGGCGTTAGCTGTCACTGCGGTTACCGTAAAACTTAGTCCTTGGCACCACTTGCTTATTTTGACTGCTGATAACGATTTGCAACTCACAACCAGACAAGTTTCATGTCATAGTGTAGTGTTTAATAGCGTTGAACATGGCGCAATTTGTACCTACAAACTACTGCGACATCGACTGCAAGACCAAATCGCTATGGACGGAAGACTACTTTGTGTTTGGTGGGATCAGAAGGGAGTGATCTATTATGAACTGCTGAAACCTGGCGAAACCGTTAATATCCAACGTTACCGACAACAAATGATCGATTTGCATCAAGCTTTGCGTGAAAAACGACCAGAATATGACCAAAGACAACATAAAGTGATTGTGCTTCACGACAATGCACCCTCCCACACAGCAAAACCGGTGAAGGAAACGATTGCGACGTTTGGCTGGGAAATCCTTCCGCATGCGGCTTACTCACCAGACTTGACGCCTTCCGATTTTACTTATTTGCATCCATGGGACACGCACTTGCTAACTAGCGCTTCACATCTTACGAAAATGGCTTGATGACTGGTTTGCAGCACAAGAGGCACAGTTTCTTTGGTCTGGCATCCACACATTTCCGGAACGATGGCAGAAATGTATCGCTAGCGATGGCCAATACTTCGAATAAAATAGTTCTTAGCATTGTCATCCAATCACTGTGTCTTTTCTGTATATTAATTCCGGTTTCATATTTACGCACCTAATATATGTTAGAGCAGGGAACGTACTTTCCAACGCTGTAAGCCACAGTTTCGCGTTTTAGATGGGACGGAGTTTATGGGGAGAAATATTGGAAATAAAACTGAATATATATATTTCTTTAAAAAATCCTGGAGGTTGCAACACTGTTTCCCTATAACAAAAAATTACTATGAAAATTTTCTGACCCATAAGCAAGTTCGAAGACTGAGTATGGAACTGAGCTATAAAAAAATAATACAATCCTAAGCTTGTACATATGTGAATTTCCCGCCATATCCTGAAGCAGTATATTCACGTCTATACACCTCCCTAATTGACCGATCGAAAAGATCTGTGAGTGTTTGTCGGGAATCGACCACGCTTCCACATTACATAAGTGGAGTTACTTAATTATGCGCGGAAGAAAATTTATTCGGTGTCCTTAAATATGAATTTTTGGGTGAAAATTAGTAATTTGATAATTTCCGGGGATGTCCACCCTGTTCGAATGGGGTCGGAAATTGTTCTAAGAATTTCCTGACCAATCAACTACCTATCGTAAAAATTTGAGGCCAATCCGGGCGAAACTGGGAATGTTATATTAGGAGAAATAAATAAAAACCCTTAATGAGTTTTAAAAATTTCCATTTTGTTTTGCTTGAAATGCACGGGTAAGTAGTATTTTTTTTTTTTTTT
>JAGDQP010007277.1:0-25324 GCA_022664845.1 Lepisma saccharinum
TGTGTGTGTGTGTGTGTGTGTGTGTGTGTGTGTGTTTGTGTAAGCTTCCCCTCATCATTTCGCAGCCTGAGTAGAAGAGACTGTAATTGTTCGGTTAGATAGTGGCCATTACGTTCATCATCTGTACTCATAAGTAAAGTATTTTTTTCGTATTTATTTCGACCCACATTTACTAAAGAGAATATCTGGGGATTCCCTAGTTCCTTTGGGAAATCCCTTGCTCATCCATTGCACAGTTTTGGAATATGCATTTTGGGATACATCATGGTTGAAGTCTTTGAGGATGCCGCCTCAGTGCTACTGTTAAAATTTTGAGAAATATCGAGAAATATAGCTCTAAAATTCATTTTTCCACGCTTTCGACAGTGATAGTGCGAAAACAAAGCATTTGTGCACCCTCGACGGTCTATACTATTTTTCTTATTTTCATGTCTAGAATCCCGTGAGATGGTATTATCGATGTTATTTTGCGTCTATGGATATAGATTTGGCAGGGAACCGGGACTGTGGTCCCAAAAGTTTTCTGTCAGTAGCTGGGAGGAGACTCCTTCATTTTTTTAAATAATTTCTAGTATCTCGAAAATAGCAAAGTATTACTCGGGGATGATATACGAAATCCGGTAACAGTGCACTGAGAGTTCCTAATTTTGTGAGGATTTAATGCTCCAGTAGCACTATCAACTAACCCATCACAGGATTCGTGCAGTTCAAATTAGCCCCGAAAAATTATCGTTTAACGGGAACTTAATTTGACCCCCTCCCCTCAGTGCAGCACGAATTCTGAAAATTTGCTATAATTTAGCGCTCAATTAGTGCTGTCGAATACCACAATTCATGCTACTCATAGCTGCACTCTAATAGGTCGAAACTACTCGGGCTAATTATCGAAATCCGGTAATAATGCACTGACACTTTTAATTTTAATTTGTAAGGCGTTTAGGGAACTGTAACTCAGGCCTAATGTACTGAGTGGTCCCAATTTCTGTCAAAATTTAATGCTCAATTAGTGGTATCAAAACCCATATCACAGAATTTCAGCCATTCAAATTTGCCCTAAAATTTGACTAGTTTATAGGGGGCTAACTTGACATCAGTCCTCCAGAGTGCAGCACGAATTGTGAAACAAACTGGAAAAGCAGATCTTCAGGAGTTGAGAATTAAGGTCAGGTTGAGAATTCGGCATACTCCCCAGCCGTGGCACCTTTTGACTATCATCATTACTGTGCACTGTCAAACGCATTGCGTAGCACTTAACTCTTAGCTTGATGATTTATTCGCCCATAAACTGGTGTTTTTTTTTTTCACAAATGGATCACGGAGCTCCCTGAACGATGGAAGACAGTTGCGTAAAATGGGTGAGACTATATTATAGAATTAGTGGCTTCCTTGATTCGTAGTTACTGCTTGAATGAAATTGTAAGAACGCCGACAGAATTTCTGCACAAACCCAATACATTCAAGAAATTACTTTTAAAGCGCACCAAATAGGATCCAACTAAATAGTTCTAACTAACAAGGACCATTATCTAAATGTTCCCCCTCCAATTTTATTGAAACTTCACACGTTTGTACCAGGGTTAAAATAAGCAGATATATTTTTTTCGGCCCAAACACAGTGTGAGCGTACAACCTTTAAAAGTTTAAGAATGACACAACGTGGAAGTCTTAAGAGTCAAAACACAAAATTTCCCCCCACCGATTTCCTTATAAATGTGCACCTTTGTAGAGGGTTTAAAATAAGTAGATACGTATTTCTTGTTTTGGCCCAAAAACGGTTTGAGACGGGTACCACCACAAACCTCTCCAAATTTAAAAAATGACACATTGTCTAAGTGCTAAAACACAAAATGCCCATCTCCAATTTTGCCGAAAGTTTGCAAGTGTGTACAGGATTTAAAATTAGGAGACGAGTATTTTTGTTTGGGCCGATGTGTATGGATTTAGATTTGTTTGTGTGTGTGTGTTGAGATTTTCCGGTTACTACATGAAATATTACTCTATTATTAAACTACAATCCATCACACATTGTGACACGTCTTCCAATATGCATGCTATAAAAGTGGTTACTTTGACGAAAGGTCGCATTCATTCGAGAATCCAGTGAAATTGTGCTTTGATGGATACAATAGCCCCACATTCAATGTGTGTGGCGAAGTGTCAACAATACGATGTGCATAATGCCAACGAAAATTATGTTTACGTTTTTTGTAGAGTACCATTATTGCAACGTAGATTACCTCGAAGTCTTGCAAGGAACCAAGTTGCAGCTTTCTTGTTTTAATTCATAATTCATTTATGTTACTTTGTAAGTGCCATTTCCCTCCATTGTCTTGTTCATACGTAAAAACAACTTGTTTTATTTTGGCATGTCTGTATAACTGCAATGCCATTGATGAATATTCCTACGCTTATGCTTTTTTGTGTTCGTTACGCATTCTGTGTTGTTCACTTGCAACATTTACCTTATTTTCTGCATATTGCATTCTGTAGGTGGGTTGTCCCCTTCATACCGTTCACTGCACAAACAAACAAAAATACATCCCCTGAAAAGTTTCAAGATAATTGAAGTTGGACATTTTGTACTTTTGCACACATTGTTCTATTCTTGAAATTTAGAGGGAATTTACCCAGTCAAATCGTTTATGGGCCGAAACTAAAAGTATGTGTCTGCTAATTTTAAGGCTGAATGCAAGTAGGTTTTCCCGCCTTTTGGATGGAGCACAAATTCTAAAATCTACGGAACAAATTAGCACAAATTGAGCACTTAATATTGGCATAGGTTTGAATCGATTTTGCGTTGGTGGGGGGCTAGTGTGAAGTTGGCCCCCCCACATTGGTTCTTCGTTTCCCGCGCTTTGGTTAGTGCACAAATTCTAAAATCTACGGAACAAATTAGCACAAATTGAGCACAAATTTTTGAACATCCTGTAATTAAATTTAATGGTGGTGGGGGGGTCAATTTCACGCTTTGCCGAAAATAAGGTTGTTGATTTCCCGCCTTTTTGATGAAGCACAAATTCTAAACTCTACGGAACAAATTAGCACAAATTCAGCACTAAATATTGATGTAGTTTTGAAATAATTTTTCGTTAGTGGGGGGGGGGCTAACTTCACACTCTGCCGAAAATAAGGTTGTTGATTTCCCGCCTTTTGGATGGAGCACAAATTCTAAAATCAACGGAATAAATTAGCACAAATTGAGCACTAAATATTGGCATAGGTTTGAATCGATTTTGCGTTAGTGGGGGGGGGCTAGTGTGAAGTTGGCCCCCCCACATTGGCTCTTCGTTTCCCGCGCTTTGGTTAGTGCACAAATTCTAAAATCTACAGAACAAATTAGCACAAATTCAGCACTAAATATTGGTGTAGTTTTGAAATAATTTTTCGTTAGTGGGGGGGCTAACTTCACACTTTGCCGAAAATAAGGTTGTTGATTTCCCGCCTTTTGGATGGAGCACAAATTCTAAAATCTACGGAACAAATTAGCACAAATTGAGCACTAAATATTGGCATAGGTTTGAATCGATTTTGCGTTGGTGGGGGGGCTAGTGTGAAGTTGGCCCCCCCACATTGGTTCTTGATTTCCCGCGCTTAGGGCGCAGCACAAATTCTGAATTCTACGGAACAAATTAGCACAAATTGAGCACAAATTTTTGAACATGCTGTAATTAAATTTAATGGTGGTGGGGGGGTCAACTTCACGCACTCGGAATTTTTGTAGAGGCACGCAGGGACGAAATATGTCCGTGTCCTGGAAAGTATCTACAAATTATTGAGGCTCAAACATAGTTTATGGAATACTTTCATTTAACTTGTTATGAAAGCTGAAATAAGAAGTTATGTTACGGTTATATGATTGAATTACGGTTTGTTCATTCAGTATTATGTTCAGTGGTTACACATTAATCGAAAGAACAAGCGGTAGTAAGTGGAACTAGGAATCCTGATTCCTGAACTCTGTAAATTTGTTTTTATGTTCGTTACTGATAGAAAGTTACCAACAAATTGACAGTATAATCTAAGTGATGTTTGTAGTGCATTCAGATATTTTGGAATCGTACCGTGAAAAGCCTTAGAGTTAGATTTAGCTCGGGTGATCCTTTCCTGCATCACTTTTGGCGTTCCTCATCAGGTTTGATTCAGATCAGCCTTAGCTTCACTCGATTCAACATAACGTCTATCAGCCAATGGCAGAGAGTGTTCAAAATATTCCGAAAAAACAAAGTTACTTATTTTGATATACTATTAAGTGTAAAGGTTCCAGGTTCGATTCCCTGTGGGGACTCAAAATTTTTGGTATTGACCGAGCATCGTAAGGACAATTGGGGAGTTACCTGAATAAAAAGTAGCGGACTGTGGTCATGAAAGTCAGACTACGAAGAGACGTTATGCTGACTACGTAACCTTCTAATGACTTGAACGTAATAGAGCCGTCTGACAAGCCAGGGCTCTTAAGGAGCTGTCGCGTTACCCAATTTAGTTTAGCTTTTTTTTTTTACTAAGTATAAAGTGCATTATTATCGAATGTAACTATAAGCAAGTCTAGTAGTAAGATCTGTAACAGAAATGATTTCAGTAATGTTGCAAACAAATAAAAATTGAGGAAGTGAACGGCCTGGGTCTAGGATGCCTAAAGGCCTTAAAATAAATTCATATTCAAGTTGGGGAAGTGTTATAAATTACAGTATATCTCCTCTCGTAATCATATCTGTTTCTACCGAATAACGACTTTCTCGTATTTTACTTCCAGGATAGAATCCAATGGCGAACGTTTGTTACTGCGGCGATGAACTTGCGAGTTCCATAAGCCATAGAGTTAGTTAGTTAGTTAGTTAGTTAGTTAGTTAGTTATTCAACTATGACTAGATACAACCTAATTTATGTCATTTTATACTTGATGTATTTAACAAAAATCACAAAAAGAAAAATGTATTTTAAAGAATTCGTGTAAAGGAATCTCTATCGTGTAAATAATAGCATAAAATTACAAGTCTGTAAACTACAATAGTTCAATTGCTTTAAAATGAAAGTTTCGGTTACAGTGGCGGCCAGTGGTTGTATCCACTGGGTGTTGCACTCAGGTCCGCCGCCAGCCACAAAGAGTAGAGGTTCACGAAAAATTAGCGAAGGGCTTGGACTTACGAAACGTACATAAAATTAAACATTTGTATTGGGGCAAGGAAAATTTACAGGGGTTCAGCCCCCCTGGCTGCGGGCCTGGACTTTCATGTGAGAAAGGATTTGGTAGCTAATCAGTCACAATCAATCAACGTAGAGTTAAATTATGTAACGTATACAAAAAAGAAGAAATGACAATATTTTCAAATAAAGGGACGTTAAGTCAATTAGTTACGATTTTAGAAAAGTGTAGTAGGCCTAGCTATAATATTGAGAATAGAATTTGATAGTTTTTCACAATTTTTCGTGACTAGAAATTTGTGTGGCTATTATTGGTATTGTTAATATCAGTTTTAAAAACTTTGAAGATTCACTAAACGTTTTCTCCAAGTTATGGTGAACTACAAGGCCGAACAAGCCCACAGCTTCTGACATTGATCGAAATTCTTCTGCCGAGTGGATTGAAGACAGTTCGTGAAGACAGAGCTTCTCTTTGTCAAGAAATGTGTAAATTGAACATAATTTTTCCACAGTTTGTTTTGGAAAATTCCAAAAGTAACTCGGAAATTTTTCTGGAGTAAACAGCGTGGCTACCATAACGTGCCATGTGAATGTAAACTGGGATTTTCCTTAATTCCCTTAACCATTCCATTCTTTCACTCTTTCTCCTTTTTGATACCGTGTTTGTATTGTTTGTTTGTAACCACTGCTTGTGCTTGGGGCAAGCACGCACAGATGATGACATACTAAATTTTAAAAAGGGTTCAAAAAATTCCAAACTCGAGAGGAAAATTGGAACCAGTACTCCCCGAACGGCTCCAGGGTTTATAGGGAGGCTGGCCGATACATTAAGTAGGATAGGAAGTGAGGAATAAGTAGGCGGGCCTTGTAAAGAAACAGGAAGAAAAAAAATAACAATACACCTATGTTTGAATGGTGACGCGCAGGGTGACGAAATGTCGCGTTCAAAGACACATACTGGACGGCTGTAAATAAAAAGATTGCTCTAGTTTTCGATACCGGGCGGAGTCTTCATGAAATTCACTATTACTTTCCGCAAGGCAGCCATACGAAATGCGAAACCTGCCGCTTCCCCACCAAACGAATAAACTGAGAACATGAACGGGTTTTGAACTTAGTTTTTTGAAGATGAATTTCATGAAACTCGTTTTTAAGAGTTTTTTTAATGACAAAGTTTTGCACTTTAAAGCTGAAAAAGAACACAATTTAAATTTCCTATCCGTAGTGCAATTGAAGATCGCACTTGCAGTGACGTGAGATAAAAAAAAGGTATAGAGTTTTAACTAGAACTGAAACAGATGCTTGGGAAAACGGTAATAAACTTTATTAAACTTAACGAAAGGAAACAAGAAATTAACGTGATACAGAAGCCTTTTTGATGCAAAAAAGAAATGACTTGTCATTGGATACATGTTATTCTTTTCTTTCTACTGTGACAACTTCCGAAAATGAAAACCTGAACATGTATATGATTAAACTGATTTCACAAGTAATACAAACTGCTCGTCCCTCTCTTCTAGCCATAGAGAAAAAGAAACTGTTACAATACAATAGTGAGCAGATTTAATATAAAGAATAATTTTCTTTGTTCTACCGCAGCCTACCGAGAACGACAATTAAAAGCAATTTATATGAGAACAATTTTGAACTTACATTAATGATACATAACAAAATATGTTTTCAATTTTTCTTTTCACTGATTTTAATTTGCTTTGCCGAAAACCACGTGAAAGATAAAGTGGCCAACTGGCCGATTTCGCATTGGGCTGCCATGTTTTATGTGAAATTTTACAATTTAAGCGAGCTTCCCAAAACATTACAAACACATAAAACAACTAGTGGCTAGAGAGGGGAATTAAATATTGCACAAACATTTAACTATTTACTACAGCGATAAAAATGTTTTATTAACAACCTGGCTGGCAACTTTATTTGATTAGAATAGTAATTATAGAAATTTATTTGCAACGTTGCGTTTTAACCTCTTACTTTCCTCCGAATAATGTAAAAAAAAAAAGAATTGTGATATAACAAATTCTCCTGGAAAGAAGATCGGGATGGTTTTGAGAGATCTCACACAAAGCTTGAACATAAAGGACGTGAAAGAGATGTGAGAGTTGGAAATTAGAATAGATAGTGGGGAATAATGAATGGCTAGACTGTTTTTAATTCTTACGGTCTAAACGAACAAAATTCTTTAATAGAAGAATATAGAAAAAAAGAATTTTCTCTGTTGATCATCATGAATGAGAAAAATTTGCGAAATAATAACACACATGCATATTATATGACACTAGATATACATAGCTTTGAGATCTCGCACACAACTAACCTTACTACTACATACACATAAAATAATGATTACCATAGACAAAGAGTTTAGAATACTTAAGCTTACTGGCCAGTAATCTACACTTAACATAGACAAAACGTTGACGTCAATATAAGGAATATATTTATCGTAATTAAATGAAAAAGACGCGTGCAGCTGCTATTAGACAGATTTCGAAAGTTAATTTGCTAAACTAAAAAAAATGAGCTAAAACGTCGTGTGCACATCTAAAAAAATGTTATTTTTGTTGAACACATGCTTACGCTTGTACAGGATTTAAACAGTCGGTTGCTTAAATTTTGTGAGCTACCTATTTTCGAACACAGCATTTATCCGCTCAAGACATGAATTACAAACAAGTTAAGAACCTAATCCATTCCTGTATTACATACAAATATACTATAGGATTATTGTGATTCGGGACACATCTGCATTAGTAAACAAAACAATGAATGAATGCTCTATTTTTACCTAAACAAAGTAGTATACACATATGAAATCCGTTAATGGATTGTTCTTTTCAAATTCCCTGGACCAAAGTGACTCTTAACTTTTAGTGCATGTTGACAAGTAGGTGTGGTTTCTCGATCGATGCATGTTGAATAGCGGAACAATTCATGGATGATTCAAAATGAACAGTTAAAATATAAGTTTAGTACACTTTCTCATTTAGTCACTGCCATCAAACGAAATATTAGCATAGTTCCAAATGAAATTAAGTTTTCTAAAAGAATGGGTGGAAGGCGTCCGTGGCCTTAAATCAAGTTACTTCTCCGGAAGCTTTAGTTCTAATCACGGGAAAGGCAACAAACCTTCACAGCACTCTAGTCAGTCGGTGGTGATCCACCTTTTGATTGCATTAAAAAAAACGTCAAAACAAAACTAAATGAAGGAAAGAAAAAAAGACACAGCTGTTCGATGCGCGTAACTATACGCCGTATACCGTGATGGTTACCGAGGAAATCTTGTTTTTCTTTCGTACTTTTACATACTGGCCTGGATGCTTCACTGAACCATCGAACAAAGAATGATTAGCTTCTACCTTTTTTGTTAACGCTGCAGCCACCAAGGATGTCTTGGTGCTCTGTTGTCCTGGGATCGTACCTGGTGGCGTCCATAAAAATAAACACCTTTAATGTCCATGCGATTTCCATTCAACTGACAGTAGATAACACAACAGGGTTTCTGGAGACACATGGTTCTGTTGAGTTTGCGATGCGTTGTAGTCCAATTCAGACTGCAGTCCAGGTATACACATAACATGTCTCTATGTCGCACAACCAACATCTCGAGGAATAACATGGTAAATAAACAAACAAATGTGCGAAAGTTACAGATTGAACGAGGCAGCGAACAGATTGCCAACTACGGGGGCACTTTTAAAGAACTAGCCGCACATCCTGTGAGATATTTCCCACACCGTACAAAATACCGACGTCGCTACTGCACGGCACACGTAACGAAAAAAACAACAACTAAGTTACGATTCACTCCCGAAGTGGTGTTTACAAAATGTGAGATTCGACTGACTCTTCCAAGTTCCGTTTCCCGTGCTGTTTTCCTGACCCACATTTTCCTCCTCTTCTTCATTCTAAAATTTCAAAATAAAGGTTTTGGTTGGCTGGCAAAGATCGCAAGTTCAGGTAGATTGTTTTCCTCTAAAAATTCGTTTTCCAGATCCTAATGATGTGCTAAAAGTGTACGTGTCCTCAAGTCACTTCGCAGGATCTTGCCATCTTCGAAGTCCAAACATAGCGTCACCAGTGTAGAGTTCTCTGCGACAGGATGGTCCATTAACACCTTCTCTGGAGTTTCGGGGTCTATTCACTTCTCTAACTGTACACCTCATTACCTTTGTTTGGTGACTATCGGGTTCTCAGCAAGGTGTTCTCGAAATGTTATAGGTACATCCAGTATGTCCTCTTTTGTGAAACCAGATTTCTTTCTTTAGCAAAAAGGAATGGGATAAAAAAAGAAATTCAAAACTGTGGTATTAATGGAAGGTTTAATAAAAAAAATTCCGGCATGCTGCTTGCATATTAACTCAATGAATTTTGACTAACATTAATTTAAAAAATAGACATAATTACATACATACGAAAGAAATTGAGTCGTGATGCGGCAACTGTTACATGTTGTTTCACTCGAATTATGAAGCTGGTCTAGTATCATAGTCTAATATTTGTTTCAGAATGGAAAATAGCCTTTTGTGCCAAGGAAGGGTCAATTTTTCGATTTTGAAGTCGATTAAACAAAATTTCCACAAAAAACAACATTATTTTACTTTTTAATAAAAAGAAAAAACGAAAGTCAGAAATTAAAATGGCTGCTAATAAGTGTTTTTCTTGAGTACTTCAGGCCGATGGATTGTCAAGGGCAAACTACAAAGAAATTCCACAATAAAATGCCCACGGCAAAGAAATGAGAGAGTTAAAACCTTCATTATCTGGAAGCAATGCTTGAACAAAACCTAAAACTTAGCGCACATATTCAGATGACGATTGAGAAAAAAAAAACGTACTAGCGAACAAACATATCGTTAGCGCGAAGGCACGATGGACTGCCAACTTAAAATATTCACAACGTTCCACAGAGTAATCCTAGGGTCATTAATGACATATGGATGTATCCAGGGTATAGTTCTACAGGACTGTAGAAAAGATTCTACAGAGAGTATGGAAATGCTTATGTGACTTTGCTTAGTCATGTGCAGAGTCATTTGAGGGAAGATGCCTATCGGCGTTAAATTCGTGAATTCCATAACTACGACCTTATATGGAGAACTTTTTTTTGGTGTGGAAGAACTATTCAGTATACTCTTTAAAGTGCTGCACTGAATTTTGGGTAATTTGTCACGTGGAGACGAAGCAAGTCCTTTAAAATGAAAATACCTCTATTTTCTACCTAAAAATATTTTTTTTCTAAAAGAGGTTTGTATCAACAAACAACTAAGTATCGGGCTAAACTCCATGACAGAGTAACAAATGCACTTAAGTTTGGTAACTTTTAATGACAAGTACTTGCTTAAACTATAGCACAAAGAAGTCACGTGTGAAGCGGGAAATTGGTGAACTGGCGTCTTACCCCAGTGGTTGGGGATAGATGACTACCACCTAAATGCATTGCATTAAATAAGACCACTACCTGGTTATACAATCATTTCTTTGAACTTCTATTTTTGAATAGAATGTAGTAATCCGAGGACATTTGTAATTACTAGTCTACGTACGTGTTCAATATAATTTGAATGTCATTTATGGTCTGGAGGCAACTGTCGCTGAGGACAGAATAGGAGTGGAGTGAGATGTAGGAAAGAAGTCCACCAGGACCTATCATCGAAACGCCATCCCAGCGTTAATTTTATGTTGCTGTGCATAACCTGGATAAACCTGTCAGGATAGTCGCTGTGGGGATAGAACCTATAATACAAAGCTAACGCTCTAATAACTGAACTACGGCTGCTCGGTGCATGATGAACAGTATGTATTAGTGCTGTTCAAACCGTTTTTTTTAAAACCGAAACCCGGTTTCAGAAAAAGTTGAAATTTTAAAAAAAATCGGTTTCGGTTTTCAAAACTGGTTATTGGTTTCGGTTTTTGAAAACCTTTTTCGATTTCGGTTTACAAAACCGGTTTTCGGTTTCGGTTTTTGAAAACAGATTTTCGGTTTTCAGTTTCTAAAACCAAAAATCGGGTTTTAAGTACATACATTACATTTATTATTAATAAAAAGCGAAAAAAGCAAAATGTCAACAGTCTAGCTATTCAGCGTATGAATTGGATTGCAGTCCGTGCTTTTCTGATGGCGTCAGTTTTGTCAACATTACTAAGAAAAAAAAACTACATCGAAATGTCAATATGAATGGAAGTAATTCTAGTTTTTTTTCGCTGTTGTACATATAAAAATTAGTCACTATTAGCACTGATAAATTTCCTAAACAGCGGCGAATTGGGAATGCAGTGCACCTATGCACAAAGAAACGTCTGGAGAAAGAAAAAACTGATCCCTTCTGTTTACGAAACTCCTTATATGGAAGTGTAGCCTGATTATCAGTGCATTTTATTGCTACCAGAATATTCTATTGTTATTGCAGGACTAAAGAAAACAGAAATCAAAGAGTTCCAAATTTTTGTAGCTACTTCTTTCTATTTTGTTCAGTTTCTTTCTAGAAATTTCTCCTGCGTGTATATAAAAACAAAGGACGAGGCGAATGACATTGTGACAAAACCTGAATTGCCAAGTAACTGAAGGTGTGTGTGTGTGTGTGTTTATTAGCTGTCGTTAACTTCGTTTTATCAAGAAGTTGATCTCTTTTACAGCTACGGTGAGTAATTTATTTATATATTTGGTCTTCTTTTGTAAGGCGTAGTTTAGGTCAGATTGAATGATTTCGACGTCTTGTGTTTGTAGTGTTCAGGAGTACTTTCTACTTTCCTGTATTGCTTAGAAATCCCGCAGTTTAGCTAATTCATGCAAACTATAAATTAATATTACTTTATTTATCAAAACTAAGATTTCTTATATTGTAAGAAAACAGTCACAAATCCTTCGAGAAAAAAAGAAACTTTATTTTTTGGGGCATTACTGTGCTTAAGCTAGTCTCAGGAATGACGTATCCCAACGCACATAATCCGGGGAAAGGGATAGGAAGGTATTGTCCACGTCTTTTTCGAGGTATCATCCCGGAATTTGCGTTGTGTAATCTAACTTAAGGGAGATCGTGAAAAACGTCAGGATGGTGGGTAACAGGATTTGAGCCTGCAGTCTCCCGAATACCAGTCCAAAGCGCTACCAGTATCAACTGCGCAACGGAGGATCGGTAAAATTCTCCTTCGACCATTCTTTCTTACCCATTAACTTTCTGGTTATTCACAAATTTACTTTCGCCAAAGTAGATGTGATTAAACTTTCTTTTTTGTTGATATTCTTTTACAATGTGCGTAAAAATTCCAATATTAGTGAAATGATAAAATCCTTAGTGAATTATGTAGGGCTAATATATTCATAATTTATTTATTCACGTAAGACATCTTTGAATCCAAATGTGAGATGAAGCAATTTTAAGAGTGACTATTAGTTTATTTATTAATACTAAGTAAGTATTAAAGGATGAACTGAAATATTGCTGAACTTGTCCTTAACGATTTTTACCCATATTTCAAAGCCTATTCAAAATTTTAGAATGGGCTGCGTGAGCTGATTAGAGAGAATTATCCCGTCGTGACCACAGTTGTCAGTTGTGATTGGTTGTGGATATGATAAGGAAAGTGGTGGTGAACTGGAAACATTTCATGCTACCTGTACTAATCTCCGCGCAATGTATCACATAGCAAATTGTGAACGTGTGCAAGAATCTATTGTGGAAGTAATGCCTTCGGTTTAGCTGAAACTGATTTTCGTTTTCATAACTGAAAATCAATTTCGGTTTTCAAAACCGGTTTTCGGTTTCGGCTTTCAAAACCTGTTTTCGGTTACGGTTTTCAAAACCGGTTTTCGGTTTCGGCTTTCAAAACCTGTTTTCGGTTACGGTTTTTGAAACCGGTTTTCGGTTTCGGTTTTCAAAACCAGTTTTCGGTTTCGGTTTTTGAAACCGGTTTTCGGTTTCGGTTTTCAAAACCAGTTTTCGGTTTCGGTTTTTGAAACCGGTTTTCGGTTTCGGTTTTTGAAAACCGATTTTCGGTTTTCAGGTATTCGATTTTTCCAAAAACCGAAAATGTCATAAGATGTGAACAGCACTAGTATGTATGCCAAATTTAAAGTCTTATTTCACACAAAAACGTAAAGTCATTGCTACATTAAACTAATGTATCATTCACTATCACATAAGGGAGAGAAATCTGCTCTTTCAAGATGTCGTCAAGATGATGACATTGTAACAAATATTCTTTGAAGTCGTCGATTCGTTTTTCCATACTTGTTCATGGATTTAAGTCATGTTATATAGATAATGTAGCCATGAAGTCTCTTTTTAATTTCGTCATTATGGTCTTATATCTTAATTATTATGTAATTGATATTTTCCTCTCAAATGAATGGGCATCTTACACTGATGTGTGGGGTAAGATGAACATTTTGCTACGTCAATTTAAAGGACCATTATATCCGTTGTGTATGCATGTAGCTTCATGTACTTCTGTCAGTGAGAGCATAAATGTTCAATATAATATGTGTGCAAAATCTTGCTATCCGGTGTCTTTTAATTACTTCACATTGACTCCGAGAACATCATAATGTGTGGCATCTTCGCTGAATCCACTATACAGTAGTAATGATAGAGTTGGGAATCAATGGGAATTGCAAAATGTCTCTGGATGTGTCGTTACATGCCGAATCACAAGATGATGGTGGGAATGAATGCTGGATGACAAAGCCCCGGACTTTTGCTGATGTGTATCGTGTATGTGTGATAGAAACCAGGTGTGCATGCATTGTTGGCGGAAGCCGACAATGGAGAACAAACAGATGCCTTTAAATCTGCCGCGTCTATTGTGCTCGTAGTGGACTGAATGCAATTCGTTACTCTATCCAAAATAGAGAGTAGTGAAGGGCATGAGCAAGGACGTACGTAGATGGTGGTCCGAACCCCCCGGAAATTAAAATGTTTTTGTCAAATCAGTAATTTTTTTGCAAAATTATATGTATTTTATGTAAATTTCACACCCAGACAGTCCTCGAACTCTCTCTCGAAGGCGTTGGACACCCCCGAAACCACTTTCTAGGTACGTGCTTAGGTAAGAGGTTACATTAGAGGTATTAGTGTCTCTTGTAGTGTAAATATATTGATATGATTTTAATATGAAATACTATGATTCTTTAAATGCAAGGATATTAAATTTCAAGTATATAATATAATGTGTTTCTTTTATTGCAAACTAGCTCAAATACCCGCCGTGGGTGCGGAGTGACTAAAATACGTAGGCAACACTAATAATAGTAATAAATACTACCACTACTACTGTGTCATGTTTCGTATTATAGTTTAATTTAATGTTATTTATTCTGTAGTAATCTTATTTAGTTTTGGTGTAAAATGGCAATTCTGAAGGATGGCAGGAAGCGGTGCAACAGCTTCAGATGTTGCAGGATCTTTGTAGAAAGTGCATTGACCTTCGCGCAAATGTGTGGAATTACCTGTTATTCCACCGACCTACAGCACAAAGAAAATACTTACTTTGTGCTATAGTAAGTACTTACTTTGTGCCTATAGGCATTCTTTCACTGTTAAACCGGAAAATTTTCAACCCTGCAAATAAACTATTGCAAACAACAAACAATACTCCTACCCTGGGCCAGAAATCGCAAAATACTGTCATCTCCCATTTACTTACATGCTAATTTCAAGTGCTAAAAAAAAGATACATTGCCGATGTTTGGCGGGAAAAAAAATTGTAATGACCTTGTTATACTCCCCATGATATATTAAGAGTTTCGCGAGGTGCTCGCTAGATGGCTGTACTTTTGTCACTGCAAAAGCGAAGCGAGCAACTTTCTTATATTTAATTTAATTGTAAAGTGCAATATTAAATCAATGGCACTAGTTTTAAAGGATATAAATAGCAATTGCTAATTTAATAGACATTGTCGTCAAATGTAATCAGAGTGGGTTAGAGATCAAATATACCAGATAAATATATGTACTAGGTATGTAAGTAGCACTTGTCAGGAACAAGATGCAGAGGTAATTAAGATGTAATTTTATTCTCTTTCTACCCTCTATTAAATAAACTAATTTTGCTGTGATATTTCTCCGTATTTTCATATTTAGACGTAGTGGAGGAATAGTTTGTATTATGTATTGCCCAGGCTGTTGCAAAGCACCGCAGCAATGGACATTTCCGGTAGTACTTTTTTATTGCAATAAAAATTCTTCTGTTAAAGTAGACTACGGAAAACATTTTCTTTTCTTTCTGTGATGCATTTATCAAGAGTAATAAAGACTTGCTTCAAAAGAGGCACACCCTTGCGCTTAATCGGGCGCCGCCATGTTATGACGTAATCAGTCTGCCGACTGCTTGTCATCAACATACGAATCGTATTTGATTAGTTAATATTGTTTAAAAGATATCGTATTTCTTTCGATAGCAAAAACGGATCGAAAGAAATAGTATAAGTGGTAGATAGCGTTTCTGTATGCCTTAACACGTCATTTACTTCGTTTTATTCATTTAAAATTGATTTTTACTTTTATACTTTTTTAACATATTGATATATTTTGGTAGCTTCAACACTAATTTATAGCAGCTCTTTTTTTCATGATTAAATCATAAGATATCTTCTAATAATGCTCTTTAGAACTCTTGTATTTAAAAAGAATTACCTATTTTATCTTAAAACAAATGTGGGGTTTTACGTTCGACAATCGTATACTTTTTTAATGAATGCTACGTTATAGGATATTGAATTCTCAGTATTTCATGCTATATTTCTATGTAACGGAAAACCGTAGAGCTGAAATTTCAAAAACATTATATATTATTTAGTCTGATGCACACAACCAAATTGTAAAATATATATTTATTTATTTATTATTAAGTTTCAGATACAGCTTGAGTTGCCATTTTAGACAGAAACAAAATAACAATGCAACAAACTAAATAACTTCACTACAAACTAAATAACTTTACTAAAAACTAAATAACATGAAATTAAATTTTAAACAACACATAACACAGCAATTGATACAAATAATATAACGATTATACTACACAAGAGGAATAACTCACATATTTGTATTTAGCGTTCGATGGAAAGTGTTTTCAGATCCGAAAATATCAATATTTGAATCAAGGTTATTGTACATAATTACTAGTCTATGGAATAAGGAGCGCTGCAATATATTTAGCCTAGGCGTGGCACAATGAAGGAGGTTATTATTTCTGGTTATTCGCAACGGAACACGGAAGTAAAATTTAGATATCAACTCTCCAGTTCTAAGATTGCCGTTAAGTATCTTGTACAAATACATCAAATCTGCCAGCTTGCGACGAAAAGAGGGTACTTGGAGACCAAGAACGGATAATAACTCTGGTTTGCTTAAGCTACGTACTGATGGTATTCTTCTTTTGACTATAGCAAGAAAAAAGTTCAGAACAGAATCAATATGAGATAGATTAGAAATACTAGCCATGTTCCAAATTGGGGAGCAATATTCAATTTTAGGGGAGATAAAGGTTTTGTAGAACATACTCAATGAATGAAGGTCCTTAATTTCTGTAAATCTATAGAGAAGACCAAGTAAGCGCATAGAACTGTTAGTTACAGAAGTCACGTGATCAGCAAATAGAAGTTTTTCGTCAAATACCACTCCAAGGTCCTTTTGAGAAGAAACTTTAGCAATAGGATTATCATCAATGATATAGGCAGATGGGATTTGATTCCTCTTTAATGAAATAGTAAGAAAAGAAGATTTTGAGGGATTTATTTTCAAGTTCCACGCATCACACCAGTCCAAGAGGTCAGAGATGGAATTTTGGAGATCAGCAACATCCTGTAATGATCTGATTTCTCGAAATAATTTACAGTCGTCAGCAAAAAGAAGAATTTTGGTGACGAGAGATAAGATGGGAGATCGTCCATATATAGAAGGAAAAGGAGCGGGCCCAAAACACTACCTTGAGGTACACCAGAGAGAACGGGAACAAAATTAGAAGATGATCCAGAAAGAACAACACGTTGTTCGCGGCCAGTGAGATAGTCTCGCAATAATGAAAGGAAGTTACCATAGATATTGAATCGGTGAGTTAATTTATAAAGAAGAAGATTACAATCAATTCTATCGAAAGCCTTACTAAGATCTAGATAGATAACATCAAGTTGTGTGTTATTGGACAGGCATTGGGTAGCATCAGAGAGTAACAAGGACAGGTTTGTAAGAGTGGAACTACCAGGAAGAAAGCCATGTTGAGCAGAGTCTAGGTAGGGTGAGACAAAATTATAAAGTCTATCTTTGATGATTCTTTCACACACCACAGATAAAATAGATAAAAGAGAAATGGGTCTGTATGAAGAGACATGGGTCTTATCTCCAGATTTGAGAATGGGTATAATATTAGCCTGTTTCCAAGAAGAAGGAAATACACCTTCGGCAAAACATCTATTTAGAATACGAGAAAAAGGGTAAGTCAATGATTCAGCAGCATTACGTAAAAAAATAGCACTAATGTTATCATAGCCGGGAGAACGATTTAGAGGTAAAGAAGAAAGCAGATATTTTACCTCATCAGATGATGTACTTAATGAAGACAGTGAATGTGAACAGATCGGTTGAAGCTGAGGAGGTGGCAAAGGAGGAGATTGGACACAGAAATTGTTAGAGAAGTATTCATTCAATAGATGTACCCTCTTTTCACCAGCCGCTGTAGCCGAATCGTAAATTAACTCTGTCGGAACACGTGACTGACATCTTCTTGAGTTTATGAGGGACGAAAATCTCTTAGGATTGCTAGATATTTCAGATGTTACCTCGTTAATATAATTTTGATACTTTGCCCTAAGCAATTTCTTGGAGTAGCGCCTGATCTGGGAGAAAGAGCTATAAGTATGTGCATTAGGGTGTTGCTTCCAAAGCTCCCATGCAAGCTTTTTATTTTTCAAAACAGACCGCGCTTCTGTATCAAACCAGGGAGGATATTTAGAGGATCGGAATTTCTTTGTAGGGACAAAGTCTTTACAGGTAGCATGAATTACATCCGTGAACAAATCAATAGCTTCATTTACAGTTAAGTTTTCAAGTATACACCATGGGAAAAGAGGAAGAGCGCGGTTAATATCATTCCAACGAGCTTTTCTCCAGAGAGGAATATGCTGCCTTGGAGTGAAAGGAGGAGCTTTCAACTTTGTTTTTAAAATATTAATGGATAGTTCCACCTCCAAACTCTCGTGATCAGATGAAAGTAAATTTAGAGATGGAGTGATTATACATTTATCACATGTGGATAACACATAGTCCAAAATTCTATTGCCCCTTGTATTGTGCATATTGTGTTGGGAAAGTCCGAGACCATGTATAAAAGTTTCCATGAACCAAGCTTCATTACTGTCTGTGGGAACACCAGTTTTTATACTTGACCACACCATGTGCATATTAAAATCTCCGAACAATAACACATCACCCTCTGAAAGTGCAGCTAATGTTGAATCTCTGCAGGCCATTAACAGTTCCCTGGGACTATTTTTATGTGGACGGTAGAAACAACCAATTAGTAATTTTTTGCCTGCATTAAGACGCACTTCAGCCCAAACAATTTCACAGTCATTTTTCAGATCTTCTCTCATTTTACTAGACCACTTAGAGTTAATACACACTGCTACACCACCTGCTCGGCTTCCACGATCACTTCTATATATATTAAAATGCTGGGAAAGAGGTATTTCTGTACTAGATATATATTCATTTAACCATGTCTCGCTAAGAATAACACAATCGTAGAGTAAAAACTCTGGTAAATGAATTGCACAATCTAATAATTTGTTGTTTACAGATTGAATATTTTGGTAATAACATTTAAGAATTAATTCATTAGTACGCTGATTGTGCACTGGACCGGGATTTAAATGCACGTCTCCACACAGTAAAATCATAAATAAAAGTTTGTGCAAGTTTAAGTTTTTTTTTACATTTTTACCCTGTATTTCGTCTTCCGAGAAATTCGTGTTAAGAGCTAGATTGGAAGCATAAATACCTGGTATGGTTGTAATTTGGCAGAAGACAAAGATCCTATTGCTGTATAATTGGCTATCGTCTGAGCTAATGTCCATTGACAGAATTTTGCTGTGTATGAGCCCATTCAAGCACAATATGACAAGTAATATTGCTGATGGAAGAATGCACTTTCTGAGAACTTCTGCTTCGTTCATATTGTATCTCTTCATCTTGAGTGAGAGAAAAGTACTAGCCAAGAACATAATCTTTAACAACTGCTCCAAAAATGATCATGGCAGGCACGTTCGAGTTTTACACATTAATGATACATTCAGTTATATCTAATTAATGTATTTGCATACAATGCTTCATAGATTAATCAATTTTGGAGCGAATCTGTCAACGTGGGAGTTTCCAACCCTGCCTGTTCTCCTTGTGTGAACCCCGTAGCACTACGCACATGGTTTATAAAACATGGCCATGTACAAACTGGAAAATTCACTATTTACTTTGAAAATTAGTTTTGTTGTGCTAGAAGATATTATAGTTATTATTATTATTTGCAGAGTAATGTTACACTTGAGCTAAAATTTATTTGTGTCACCAGTACGGAGTAGATTTGGGGCATTTTATTAGGTATAGGTTGTTATCAAAGGCATCGTGCTTCGAACCTGTAAGAGCGACCTTGAGAAGACAATGTAATGGGATTTCTTAAGATTTGACCGCACAGCTGCAATGTTTTAAATACATATTATTATTAGTCAGATTCTTTGGTACACAAGAACCCATTACAGAATAGCAGCCCAATATGGCGTCACGATTAATATTGATAACAAGATATCAAGTGAAAATGACTGAGAAAAGAACAAAACCTTAAAGGACAATTTGAAGAATTAAAAAACTAAGTTGGAGGCTTAAGTCAGTTATACATGAGATGGGTAATCAGGTAGATTACAAAGTATCCAATATAACAGAATACCTAGATATCCAAATCCAGTCTATGAAAAGAAAATTCGCAAATATTGACGCTATGGGTAATGAAAATATATCGGCAAAAGTTGTAAGAAAAGAAATAGAAGAGAAGGAGTTACTACAAAAAAAAATGGTTTCTATGGAGGAAAGTCAATCGAATAGTGAATTTTATGGGTCATCTAAATTGAATATTAATGTTCAAAGTTGTAAAGTTTTGAAAGGGATTATTTGTGAAGAAAAATAAATACAAATGGATTATATTCATGCAACATCTGGGATGAAAAATCAGAGGCGAATATCAGAGTTAAGGCGTACTCAATTAATTGAAAACAATGTTGATGCTATTCAGCGTGGAATTTCCGAATTGAGCCATGTTGTATCATATTGTGAAGATAATCCTAATTATATTCAAGGAAAAGAAGGACTTATGAGAGATGAAAATCGTGAATTTGTTCCTAAGAAACGACAGCATAAACGTAGTAGTAGGGGCCGAAAGAACAGATTACTCTGAAAGACGGATCGAAAGAAGAAACCAAATTATCAAAATAGTGACACGTTGAGAACGAAATGTAGAGCTCTAATTGAGAAACCACAGGAATATGTAGGTAATCAGATAATTGATATTCACATAGACAAAGTGATAAACAGGGTGACTACTGAAGATAAGTGTAAGAGCAAAAGAAAGAAAAGAAAACGAAAACATCGAAAAGGAAGTCAAGGTGCAAAACGGGTTATAGTGAGATCGAACGAACTACCTAACAAAGGCCTATCTCAACAAACAGATCCTTCTGTGAAATAAATTAGTCAGTCAAAAAGGTAATCGATGTAGGAGGAAGAAGAACAAAGGTAAAATTCATGGAAGATGGATGAGTAAAAAACATAAAGAAAACCAATATCAGTTACAACAAAAATTAAAGAACATGTTTAGAAAGAAGTTTCGCATGAGAAGAAAGGGAAGCAACTTGAAGAACAGAACTTTTCGAAAATCTCGAAAAACTAAAAAGAAAAGTATACCTCAACCGTTATCCAGAACTCCCTTAAACCTGGATATGGGGGAAGGTGATTTTATGAAAACTAAAAAACCAAAACAAATTGTAGTATATAACGTATTTCCGTCGTACTTAACAAACGTATACGGAAAGGATTATATCCACATTATTTCTGGAATAACTAAAGTGGATAGATCACCCGGGAATGTAATAGAAGATGACTTTCAAAATACATTGTGGAAAAGGGAGAGAAAAACGAACCAAACGGAAGATATGGAGCAGGTGTATAGAGAATGGTTCCTGAGAAAGAAAAAGGTGAGAAATAAGGTGGATGAAATATATGGTAGAAAATTATGGAATTGGATAACAGAAGTTGAGAAACTATCATTAACCTGGTATAGGAATAAAATAATGACTGTACTACAGAATGTACGTAGTGGCAAAATCACCAAAGAGGGAAAAACAGTAAAAAGGGACAACTTGAAGAAGAAATCGCTAATTCAAGAGGAAGTAGATCTATACCAAGTGCATCAGTTCATTCAGATAGTTATATAGAGAAATGGTGTAAAATAATTAACACTGAATACGATTGAGACAATCATGAAATAATTTCTATGAGAATATGTAAATAATCAATAATAATATTGAATGAAATTTACTTACATTCATATAACTTAAAGATTATTTAATCTTTTTTATATTTTAATTAATACAAAAGGAATTAATTAATGAAATATTTAATTTGTTATATTATTTGAAAAAAAGTATTATTACTTTAATGAATTTTATTATGTTATAATTTGTGAAATTTAATCAAAATTATTTTTTTTAAACGTTGGGGGAAGCTTATGTAATACTCTTGTTATATTCCCCATGATATATTAAGAGTTTCGCGAGGTGCTCACTAGATGGCTGTACTTTTGTCACTGCAAAAGCGAAGCGAGCAACTTTTTATATTTTATTTAATTGTAAAGTGCAATATTAAATCAATGGCACTAGTTTTAAAGGAGATAAATAGCAATTCCTAATTTAATAGACATTGTCGTCAAATGTAATCAGAGTGGGTTATAGATCAAGTATGCCAGATAAATATATGTACTAGGTATGTAAGTAGCACTTGTCAGGAACAAGATGCAGAGGTAATTAAGATGTAATTTTATTCTCTTTCTACCCTCTATTAAATAAACTAATTTTGCTGTGATATTTCTCCGTATTTTCATATTTAGACGTAGTGGAGGAATACTTTGTATTGCGCAGACTGTTGCAAAGCGCCGCAGCAATTGCAGATTGTTTCTCTAAAATTTATTTGTGTCACCACTACGGAGTAGCTTTGGGGCACTTTCATAAGATAGAAAATCATCACATAACGAGTATCGAACCTAACAGAGCAACCCTAAGATGCATATTAATTGGATATAATAGCTTCTTCGATAAACTAGCCGCACAGCTACAACGTGCAGAATTGATAAGACTATATTATTATAATAAGTCTATTAGAGAGATAGAAGGACCCATTACAAAATATATATCTAATTATTCATATCAAAGTCTGCTACCATCTCCTATACGTCATAATTGGTCATGTTTTTAGGCACGCAATCTTAGTGAGCATAACTCTTTTCATTCAAATGACAGATTGGTATTAGAAAAAAAATAAAACGTTAAAGTAACAGCTACGTCTCACTACGGCGGCCATTTTCCAAGATGGCGGACCCATGACTACAGTGGCTTTGGTAAACGTTATTTCATCTACTTTCTCGATCTTTTCTTCATGAAGAAACAGCCGTCAGGCTTTCTGTTGTAATTTGTTTGGCGTTAATTAAAATCGACTATTTTTACCCGACTACAAAGCGTGTTTCCAGTTTCATACTAAATCGCTTGTGCTTTGCTCCTTTACACTAAATTCGTAGATGCGACATTAGTACTTGCTTTTTTTAGAAACAAAATTTTGTATTCACTTACTTCGTTCCAAAGAATTTCATCCAAAGCTTTTCTGAAGTATGTCACATTTCAAGTCTTAATATTGCCACAGTATGATTCAACGTGTGCATTAAAATGAAAAATTGTTCAAAATACTGTTCAGAAGAATGGACTTTTTTTTTTAATTACTGTTAGTTATATCAGTTGATATGGTAATGTATATATCTATAGATAAATGTTTTATAGGAGCTCAAATGGATGGATTGTATCCGTGCATCCAGAATTAGATTAAAGAAACAGAGAATTCATTGCATTTTTTTCTGTAAAATTGAATCCCACTTCATTTCCTCATCCAAGTGGATTTAGTTCCACTTCTTTCCTTTGCTTTGATTCCGAATGCAAAAAGGATCTCTCCGCAATGCATTATAATGCTAATCATACATCTGCATTGATCGCCCGTTGTTTAAAATCTATGGCTCAGGTCACTGATAGCTTGTATTCTCATATTATTGCCATAACGTATATAATAATTATTCGTCTTACGTTTTCAGCCTTTCGAAAATTATCTTGGTTGTTTATGTCAAAATCATCATCCATTTTCTATTTTATATAAAGACAAAACATGGCGACTCTCTGTTGAAAACCTTTGCTTTGTACGAGTCTTAAAATTTGAAAGCTTTGAATCTTGCTGTTGTGATTGGATGTTGTACTCGATTGTGTTTGGCTCTTAGAATTGTAACCGCGCTAACAGTGTGGGCTGGCGCCAACGGCCATGAAGAAAAACAAGTTGGAATCAAAATGCCGCTCTGTAACGAGGCAGGTGTCCATATTTCTATCGTATAACTCGATTTTATCGAAAAGTTGTTGAAGAAAGTTAATGTTTGTGAGAATGAAGTGTTACTTGCTTAATATTATTAAGTGTTTCGTATGAAATTATTCGAAGTTAAAAGCACCAAAGTGAATATAGTTATCTGTCTTGTGAGCAATAGCTCTATAGTGTGTAGTGAAACTGCGTATTTCAATTCATGGTTATTTGAGTTCTTACTCCCATTTGGTTCATATTATTGTCTGTTCTGTGGTTGCTTCAAGTTTTCTGAAGAAAGGCAAAAAGGGTCAAAAGATCATAAGTTCTGAAGTTCTCAGGTTGAAATATTATTTTAAATTGTCTGAGATACCTGGAAGTAAATATGGTGAATGTATTCTTCAGTGTAGAATTAAGTGTATTCCTAGTGAAAGTGAAATTGGGAAATGCTGGAAGGTAATTTCTTGTGGAACCGGAACTGTGAAATTAGTGATGTGATAGGGATGATTCAGTGCTGTTCGTATTACGTCCTAATACCCTATGTGTTCGTTGTGAGTAGAGTACATTCCCAGTATTCCCAATATACCACGAGTGCTTATTATTCAGAACAGAAGAGAGTTAATAAGGCTATTTAAAAGTGAAGTTGCTTTGATTCAGAATAGCACCAATTTGCTTCCAGGAATTCCCTTACAAGTCAATCAACGCTCTGTTCCAAATTTTATATGTGCCCTCATAAATAGTAATTTAATTTTCCGAACTCATACAGTAGAACTAACTCATTCATTAACTGTTTTCAGCGAAAGAAATTCAACATTTTAAGTGTACTTGTTGAACACAATTTAAAAAAATCCCTTTCGGTAGGTCTACAGGCTAAGGTAGATTTCGAAGTTTCGCTGGGAGCCGGGGCTCGCCAACCAACTTCAGTGCTTTTGAGAGGATCTTTATCTTAACCAAAATCTCCCTGCAGCACTACACCGCCACGGAGTACATCTTCACCCTCCCACGGTTGGCTGCGCCCCCAAAGGGAAGATTTGCCCCATTTATTGTAACCTACTCTTGGTCATACACCTTCATTGAAAATTTCGTTTCTCTACCTTCAATGATTTGGAAATTGGGTTTTTGGGGCGGCCATTTTGGATCCAAGTTAACGACTTTTTGAAAGTTTTCTTATTTTGTCGTGACCTACTTGTGATAGTACAACTTCAAGTAAAATTTCATTTATCCAGCTCAAACGGTGTGCAAAATGGGATTTTGGATCCAAGATGGCGACTTTTCCCAAATGCTGTGATATTTCCCTAAGCTACTCGTCATAATGCACCTTTATGCCAAATTTCGTATCTCTAGCTCAAACGGTGTGGAAAATGGATTTTTAGGTCCGCCATTTTGGATCCAAGATGGCGTCTTTGAACTCATTAGGTAAAATTTTCATAATCAAAAGTGATGTTGTACCTTTATGCCAAATTTGATTTCAATAGCCCCAGCGGTTTAGGCTGTGTATTCTATACAACAATGGGTTCGGCGGCCATTTT